>QUSF01000003.1:41091701-41152728 GCA_003676055.1 Chloebia gouldiae
CCCAGCCCGCCATGCCGCCGCCGAGCCGGGCCAGCCGCCCGCAGCCCGCCATGCCGCCGCCCCGGCGGAGCCGCCGCCTTCCGGCCCCGCCGCGTCCGCCGCTGGAAACCTTCCGTGCTGCCCCGGACACAGAGTTCCGCCCCACGGGCGGCGAGCTCAAGAGTAACCAAAAAACTCCCGAATCACCCCAAAGTCGTGGGCGTGGGCTGCAGCACCTGTGGCCCCGATGGAGCTACTCTGACCCGGGGGGAATGCCTCACCCTGCTTTCCCCCGGCAGCCCTTCCATCCCTGTCACCTCTCTGCCCGCATTGCAGGCTCGACGCAATGACATCCACCTCACGCGTGTCTAAAACGGGAAAATGCCCGCGGCTGCTGGCGTTTATCGCTGGCAAGCACCCCTGAGCCACACAGGGTTGCGGGGCAATGGACTCAAAACTTTCCTGCAGGTTTTGAGCCGGTGCCCTCGGGGTGTGCTGGTGTCTGAGAAGAAGCGACTCTGCTGTGTCAAACTTCTCGGGGTGCGGGGCTGAACCCCTTCAGGGCTTTGCTTCCACGGAAATGAGCGACTGGGCGAGAGGAAAAGGCCTCAAGTCGTGCCAGAGGCAGTTTAGATCGGGTATTGGGGAAAATTTTTTCTCGGAAAAGGTGGTTAAGCATTGGAACAGGCTGCCCAGGAAAGTGGTGGGATCACTGTCCCTGGAGTGTTCACAAAAACATGCAGATGTGGCACTTAAGGATGGCTTGGTGTGATGGCCCAGCAATGCTGGGATAATGGGTGGAATCCATGATCTTAGAGGTCTTTCCCACCCTGAGCTGAACCATTCACGGCAAGTGTATTTAATAGTGTAACCAAGGAAAGTTCCTGGTAAAATTAAAATGGGTGGGTCAGGGAGAGGGTTCTGGGCAGCCTGACACAGGGATGGTACCTGTGGCACTCTGGCTTTGGTGTGATTTGGCTTTCATCAGTATTCAGGATTGACTCACTCTTTTTTTCCTTTTCTGGGCAGGGAACCAGTACAGCTAAAATGCACTAGTTAGGATAGCGAAAGGGTATGCCCCCAAGATTCTCTTCTCATTTCAGCAGAAACCCCTTTTTGTAAAAACACATGAACTTTCAGCACGGTCATCTGGAATGTCATTGTTTTTCTTTACCCCACTACTCCATCTTCTCCCCCACTTTGGTATGTGTGTGGGGGTGTTGCACTTGAGGCTTGTAACTGGGCTATTTTGGTATTCACACCCAAAACTGTGATCCAGAAACTTACCAGTAGCTTTCACACACATTCCTTGTTCCAAATTTACTTCTTGTCCTTTTAAGAAGTAGCCACATAGTGTGTCCAGAAATGTACCTCCCAAGTTTACAGTCCAGCTGACATTCCCTCTCTGAAGCTGGGCAGTCACCTCTGCTATCACAGCGATCACTGCACCTTTTTGCTCACTCACTGGCATCAAGAACAGCATCAGGGATGTTGCTAAATTTCATACAAATGTGTTTTCTAATGGGGTCCATTTGTAGCTTATGCTGCTGCTCTGACAGAGACCTTTATAGCAGGAGAAATAAAGGGTCTAAAAATAATAAAGTTGTTGTGTCCCAATTTCTGAGCACTGTGCTAACCTACAGTGGTGCTAACATGACCAAAAGTCCTCAGGAAGTAGCAGAATTCTATTTGCCCCCATTTTAGAGATCTGGAATCAAGGCACATTGTGAGATTAAGTAACTTCCCAAGCCACGGCAGATGTTCCCAGCCAGAAAAGAGGGCTCCCTTGATCCTAGTGAGCCTTGTCACAGCATGATGCTTTTCTCATGTAGCATCCTGTACAGATGAGGTGAAACACAGATCTCCTGCACTAGGAACTTGGAAGTAACACACGAGGGCACAGATTTCTGGAGAGAAAAGTTTCACTTCTGTACTTTTCCCTTTTTTAATCATGATGCAAAACCAGCCTTTCTTTTTGTTTGTGTTTTGTTGTTTCTGTGGGTGTTTTGTTTTGTTTTGTTTTGTTTTGTTTTAATTGCATGCAGCTTGTCATGGTGCTAAAGAGGCATAACTGCTCTGAACAATTGGATGGCAAACTGCCTCTCTAATCAGTGGGACGAGAGTTCAAGTGCCTCCTGAACACAGCACTAGAAGTCTTTCTGCACGGCAGTGGAAATGGCTGCCACTTTTTTTTTGGAGGAAAGGAAGGGCACCCATTACAAAAAGCTCTCCTGCCAGTCTGCTGCCTTGGGTAGTCCTTGGAACTGCAGGAAGTGGAAACCACTTTTGAGCTGTCAGCCTGCACAGATCACTTGGGTTTCACCTGATCAGTTTGGAGGATCTCTCCAACTTTGCAATGAAAATGGAAAAAACAATAAAGAGAGGGTGGGAGTGCAGCCAGCTGATGGTTTGCAGTGAATGCTGCAAGCAAACATGCAGCTGGGCTGACAGTTATCATTCATACAGCTCTCTAACTGCTGAAATTGTCTCTGGTATAGTGCAGCTTCTCAGCTCAGGACTGCAGATACAAATAAGACCTCTGTGTGAAGGAGGAAAGGTGGTGCTAGAAACTCTTATTTTTCTTGTGACAAAAATGGCACTTTCTGTAAATAAAATAAAAAAATAACGTGAAAAGTATAAACTTATCCTAGGAATCTTCCAGCCCATTCTTCCCAAAAAACACCCCACAAAAAACCCAAAAAAAACCCCAAAAAACCAACCAAACAAGCAAAAAAACCACAAAAAACCAAACAAACAACAAAAAAAAACCAAAAAAAAACCAACAAACCCAAACCAAACCACACAACCAAAAAAGGAAAAAAACTAAAAAAAAAAAACCAACAACAAAAAAAAAGTAGAACACTGCATTGTTCATCCTGGTAAAATCTTTATATGGAAAGGTTTTACCTTAGGGTAATAAGCACTTAGCTGTGTATTAGTGTTTTTTTCAAATCTCTTGCAGACTTAGTTTCCCCTACAAACTAAAAATGCAACTCATACCAGTATCTAGCTCAAGAATTATAGATGTTAATGTATTTTGGGCTAATAGGAGTTTTCTGTGACTTTTTTGGTTTTTGAATTGGATTTGAGATAAAAAGGAAAGCAGGGTTGTAGTTGGCAGAGGATATATTTTAGATCATTGGTTATCTCAGAAGGACAAGATGTAATTTATTTTAAAGCACTTTTCAGAATTTAAAATGATCCATCAAAAGGCAGTAGAAGTTTAAATTTGCATAAAAAATCTGCAGGAGAAATTGATGGCAGTTCAGCCTAAAGGCAGAATGGCCTTGCTAAAACCATAAGTAGATAAAACAGGAGAAAAAAAATCCCATTTCAGAGATATATTCATACATTTAATGAGGTTACCCTGCACAAAGTCCACAGTATTTTATTGCAGAGAGTAGCTTGGAGCAATGAGAATAATATTCAAAGCCTCATCAGAAAGCTTTTACCATATGGCCAGTTTTGTCTTCTGTGCGTCCTACACCAACTCACCACCCTGTTACGTGTTTGTCTCACATGCCGAGATCTGTACATTCTGAAGGAGATTTCCAATTGATTTTTCAGTACTATGAAGGTATCTTTCAAGGTACTTGAGGGCTGCTACAGCATTGCTGACTTATATCAACCATTGATAGTGATTTGTTTTTTAAATAGAGAGCATTTATAATCTGGATTATGTGAAGTAAACAGAAAGATCTGCAGCAGCTGGGGCTCTAAAAACACTTATATAGACCATGAACACACATGAAAGTGACAGATGGTTTATATAGCTCAGCATACAATAGCCTGTTGATCTCTGCATTTTACATGATGCCACATTATAGAAGCACCTTGTAACACCTCTGGAAATGAAGAGCCAATTCTATGTAACCATAAACACTTCAAAAATTAGTTTAGTCAAAGATCACATGTACCAGAAAAACAATTTATCTGATTCCTAATTTTTCTTGCTGAAAGCTTTCTTTTATTCAGTCTGGCAAATGATAAAGAAAAGGCTGAATTTCTTCTCAACTGTACATGACATCCCTTAATGCAGGTCCCAGGGTAATGTATACTCTTTACATGGTGAGAGCACCATCATGCCTCTGAGGAAGGATCTCAAATCACTTTTCAAGTAATAAAGTCCCCCAGTACTACTGTGAGATATTTATGATACATGACAGTGACCTTCATTTTACAGAGGAGGAATATGAGGTGCAGAACATCAAAAAATCTTGGGCAAGAAAACAAAATGAGATACTGGAGGAGGAAAGAACACGGAGTCATTGATTTTTCAGTCCTGTGCTTTAACAGCTAGAAAATGCTCCTCCTGAGAATAGGGAAGGAAAGAAAATTGGGGGGGAAGTGGGAATATGAAACTAGAGGTGTTGTATGTAAGAATTAAGAGTAATCAGCAGAATAGTTTTGGCATGTAAGGGGAGATCACAGTTGCTTCCAGATGAAATACACCCACAGAGGGAGAGATGTACAGCCTGACAGGGTAAGCTCTCAAATGAAGTGTCAGCCATTACATGGAAATGTGGATTTGAGATTTATCAGTTTGGACATCTCCCAACAATTTATACCCATGACCAAGTAATACTGGCTGCTGCTCACTCTCTGATCAGCTGAAGCAATCCTTACAAGCAAGTGTGAATGATGGCACTGCAGGATAGAGATGGGGCAGAACTGAATGTGCTGGGAAGGCAGCCCCATGCATCTTGGCTATCCCACTGCCGTCACTTAAGAGTACAAAATCATCAATCAAAGCTGATCCTATCGAAGTTACCTCTAAAGGAGAATCAGAGAGCTTGACTACTATGTTACCTGCCTAAATATGTATTTAAAAATATTTCTTAACCAAAACCCCTTGCTTACTGGGGATGGTTTCCAAAATATTCAGCACTGGCCCCAAACAGCTTTTTCAGGAACAAGCAACAAGAATGTTTTTAATTCAGTGGGAGTACAATTCATCCAAAGTTGTGTCTTTTGGACAATCTCACATAGATTATTTTTTGTCAAATTTTCTCCTTAGTTTTTAACAGGTCACATCATTCGAACACAAAAATATTAATCTAATTTCTTCACTTACATATATAAATATTTCAATGGAAAGTGCAATCCACCACCATTCTGTTCTAGTGTGTCCTCTTTTTTTTTTTTTTTTTTTTTTTAAAGTGGCTTCAATATTTTTTTGGTAAAAAACACTTCTTCTACCACACACAGTGATCTGTGTGAGGATGAAGTTACAAATCACTGCTTGTCACAAAATCAGGCTGTGCAAAATTTCATTTGGAAAAGTGTGCCACACAGAGTTGGATACTGCATGTGAGATTTAAAAACACAAATGAAACAAAGTAAGAATTCCCAAACAGAAGAGGTTATAAAATTGGATAGCCTAAATACACTCTGTTTGAAAGCCAGCCAGATCCTTATTTGGATTAAGTTGGCATGTTTTAAGACATGCAGTCCTGATGGATCATGCTCTCCAAGCCAGATCTCTTTACAGCTATGGTCTGAACACTTTGTAACAGCTGGATTTGTCAGGCTTTTGAAAGGTTACTATTACACAGATTGAGTGGGATTGTTTGAGTGTCCATGTTATGAAGTGCTAACATTAGAAATGCCCATGCTTCAGGTCAGGTATCTCCTGAAACATTTTATTACCCGAAAGCAGGCTGCCTTGTGGCAGAGAGAGAAATAAAGACAACTGCAAAACTGTGTTGTTTTTATTTTAAACATGCAAAATACAGTTCATGCATCTGCCATTTTGAAAAATCTCTCAGTTCATAGCAGATTAAACCAAAGACATTTTGGCTATCGACTCTCAATAAATATTTCAAAATGCTTTACAGTGTAAATATAAGAAATTTAGCAAAATTTCAACAAACCTGTATAAAAACCAGATACAGATAACTTTTTTATTTCAAGGCAACATGCTGTAATGTAAAGAGTTCACCTTTTTTTTCTGGATTTTTTTTCTCATAAAAAGTTTTCAACAATACAACCGCTTAACAGATTTAAGCCTTTAGGCTACACATGCAAAAAAAAAAAAAAAAAAAGGTATTTTAGTTAAAAATCACCAAAACGTGCTATTTTTTTGTTTCATTTTTTTAAATACAGTAGTTGTAGACAGTAGCATTTCTCTTTTTAAATTTTGTAAAAGAGTGCAGGCAGGTTCATGGAGCTAGTGTCCTGGAAGACTCGTACTCTGACATACATTTTGGTTTTATCCCTTTACCATTGTAATAGTCCACGACTTGGTTTGGAACTTCAGCCAAAACGCTTTTTGCTAGAGCAGCTGGGGATGCCTGCAGGAAATGGTAGAAAACACAAGCATTAACATGGCTCTCTGCTGGAAGTGACATGGGTTTTAGAGGCATTGGTGCCATGGCATCAAGGGACAATGGATGGTACAGAGATAGAAGGCAAAAAAGACTTAAAGTGAATCACACTATTGCTGGAAACTCATTTTCTGAGTCAGTTTAGGTATGGAGGTGCAGCTGCCTCAAAGTATACTAAAGCCAAAAATGCTCTGTGTGACTTCAGGCCCATTTGGACTATTTTAAGTTCAGGGTAACTGAACTTCCCTGCACTCTGGGAGAGCCCCATATCACAATAAAAAGCTGCAAAGACTTCATTCATCAGTGTTCAGAGCTCCAAGCTGAACATGAATAGACTCCCTGTGAAAGGGAGGCCTTCATCATCATTCTGCTCCTCAGAATCTGGCATAGTGTTTTAATGGCTGGGAAAGTTTTTAAGTCAATAAAAAATACTTTGTGTTTATTGGAATTAAACCATGGTTACAAGAAAGCTTCAATCCTAGGCTTGGTGGAGGCTTTAAAGCTTTTCCTGCAATGTAAAAATGGCAAGTGTCCACCAAACTACGAACTGATGATCCTGAAAGGTAGGGACAGATACAGAGATGGCCACTGGCTTTCACCCCAGGCAGGGAGGAGGGCTCCCCCTCAGTGCAGTGAGAAACCCTGCCCTCCATCACCCACACAAAGTTGCTGCCTCACACCCCGATAATTCTTCATTTTAAGCAGAGAGGCCTGTGGATGTTTTGTGGGCAGCCATTACCTGTGTGTGCTGCATGGATATTCCTCAGCCTCTGAAGTCCACAGTGACAAAGCTGGACTCATTCTCCCATGCACCCTCTTGCCCCATGTTTTGGATTTTCTTGTTTCTAAGTGTTTGGGTAGAGCTGGTTCCAAGTCCCCTGGAGCCAGCCTTCTTGGCCATTTTCCCTTTGAGCCCACCACAAAAATGCAGTAAAGATGCAAACACTCAAATGTCATTTTGTGAGGTTTAAATTGATGTATTTATCTCCAGAGACTGCAGACTGCATCTCAGATGATGCATGGGAACTCAGCCGGAGGCTGGATCATATTTCTTCTGCACACCAAGTACTTTTTCCCAAATTAATGAACACTTTCCTCCTCACTGTCTGTAGTGTTATCAGCCAAGCTGCAAAACTACCAGGTCACAAAGCAGTTATATTGACTGTTTTTAACCCACTCTTTTTCAAGGGGTGGCATCCTTATCCTCACAGAGTCTTAAAATTTGGTTTACATAGAATGTAAATGTTACTCTATTTATAGGCATGCTAATCAAAGGGTAAAGAAAACTCCAGGCTATTAGAAATTCCAGTATCAAATATTATAATACTGCAAATACAAAGATAATGCTGGCAAAATCAGAAACAGCTGCGGGTTTTTTCCCCTGTGTTTTTGTATTTTGACTCTTGTATAGGATTAGTAACAAATACAACTAACTGGTATTTCCCTACTGTGACATTGATACTAAAATATTTGTGCAGCCAAAAAAGCTTGGAACATTTCTGCATGAAAAAACTGGCAAAGCATAGAGCATACTTTATGTGACAGTGCGGCAAGTGTTCTACAGTGTTACACAGTAACAGAACCCATTCACTTTATTCCTGAAAATGGAAATGCATGGTTTTCCAGAGTTGCCCTATTCTTGCCTAAACCTGTTTTATAGAATCATGAAATTATTTGGGTTTGGAGGGACCTTAAAGTTCATCTAGTTCCAGGTAGTCAGAAAATACCTCTTGGAATCACATGAATGGCTGATTTCTACAATGCTATTGAAAATTACTGTTTCACTCCTTCCCAATGTGCCAAAGCTGTACATAACTTAGCCTACCTCTGTGCTATCTTACCAAAAATGCAACCCTACACAGAGGTAAAAATAGGGAGTAGGGGAAGAGCCCTGAGCCAGCACTGCACATATAAGATGTAGCAATCTGGAAACTTCACTCTGCTCTGTCTTTAAAAATGCTGGGCAGGAGCATTGGCATCAGCTTCCCTGGATCTGTGTAGTTCACATGTTCTGAACTTTGGGCCAACAGCACTCCCTGCTGTGCATCATCCTCCCTCTGCCACTTCTCTCTTCTGAAGCCACATCCATTCCTCCTGAATGAAGGCTCAGCCCTTCAGGACAGGCTCTGTCAGGGCTCAGATGCACAGTGGAATCACTGCCACTTCAGGAGTCCTCAACTGAAAAGCCTTTCATTGAGGTTTAGGCAAAAAGATTTACTGTGCCCACAGGCTCACAGGCAATATGTGCCCCACACAAGATTGCCCTGGGGTAGCTGGCTTGATCCATACTTCAGTCTGAGCATGGGCAACTGTTGCTTTACTGAGTTTCATCATGCCAGTGATGTCTCTTAGTCATGGGGCTCTTTCTAGCAGGGACCGTCCCAAAAACGGGCTTGGGGTTGGTTTCCCCTCTGATGATTTGGAGCACCTGTACCTTACATAATTTTTGTGGTGTGGTAAAGCACTCTCATTTCCAGATCAGATGGTGCAAAGCAGCATTTTCATTACTGAGAATAACATTCAGTAACTTCTAAGCTAAAATGCTGACCCAGTTCATCAGTGTTGTGTAAAGATTGCCTTTGCTGAGTCTTTACCACAGATGAGACATTAAATTAATGTTTTACTGTAACATTTTCTTGACTGCTTGAAGAGCATTCTAGCAATAAGCAACTCAAGATGAATAGTTATAATTTGATAGCTGATACACAAGAGTCAGATCAGTCAGCAGCAGGAAAATAACCCCCTGTGATTCCATAATTGGTGTGTATTACAAATGACTGTTGATTCAGTTCTATAGCTTCACAATGCTTAACCTTTAACTACAACGCATAGTGCAAAACATTGCTCCTTGCAGTGGTTATGAGCTGTGCTTTCCATACTCCTTTGTGATTTGTTATTAAATCACAGCTGTTAACCTTTGTGATTAAATACAATGCAGAATGGAATACAATCTACCTGTGGCATCAGATTTGTGCCCAGTAAATATATCATACATCCCAAAGACAGAAAATTTCATTTCTTAAAATATAAATGTGAATGCATTGAGGCAGGTGATTTTCTTCAACTGCGTTTCAGTGATGGAACATCACTGTTTTACAGTTTCAGGTGAAGGACACTCACATTACTGAGATGGTGATGATTATAGAGAGAAAAATGTCACTTGGATTCAGGAAATATATGTTTCCTTTGTTTGTTATGTTGCCCTTTAGTGAATGGCACCCACTATAAAATAGGACATATTTTAAGTGTTAATGGTTACCTTGATTTTATCATGCCTCTACGACTACAGGATTTGCCAAGAGTCACTAAAGTTGCTATGATTATTTTGATGGCTTCAAAGATATTCCTCAAAGAGAGAGAAAGAGCTTAGATGTTTTACTGAAGTACTTCTGCTGCACTGCATTGTGTAGGAGATTAAACCCCTGTAAGAGAGCCTGCTGTCTACACTGACTCTTAAGCCAGTAAAACATTGATGTGGGTATAAGATTTTAGGTATGTGAATTGAAAGGTGTTAAATGCCTGTGTGAGTGCTGTGCAGGCTCAGTACCTTTTCTGAAGTCAAACTTATAAAATAAAAGGGATTCGTTCTATAGGTTATTTTTACAACTTCCTTCTCCCCCCTTCCATTTTCTCAAAGGGGAAGGTTTTGCACAGATAATTTTTGATCTCTTTGGATAGATATGAGATTCTGAGTTCCAAGCTAACCTGAGAATACAAGTAATGAAAAAAAAGATTGCTTGTGTTGACTGCAAGGGAATTTTGGTTTACTCTTCCAGCAAAACAAAAAAAAAATGCTCATGCATAACATTTTCTTCTCTCCTTCTGTCATTACTAGATAAAATATGGATTTAGGAATAAATAAATACTTGATTTATCAGAAAAAACATATAAACCTTACACAATTTGCTTTTTAATCTTTCTAAAAAGATATTTCAACTTTTTTTTTCCACTTAATAAATTAACACAAGGTACATTGACAAAACGAGTGGGATTTTTACCTAAACAGGTACTTTACTTAAAGCTGTCAAAAGTAATATGCTGATGTATGTAAATTCTTGTGTTCGGTCAAAACTGATCTGACAAAAATCTCCCAAATGTGTTAAATCTGCATTTCCTTTGTGGGGAAAAATAAATTTGAATCAAAACATCACACTCATGTCTCCCATGAAAAATTATTTCACTAGCTGATGTATGGTCTTTTGTTAGTGCTAAATAAGCAAGGAAGATATGAATGTCACTTTGTTAAGAGAGAGAGATTATTTGGTATATGACAATAAAGAAATTCAACCAGAAGTGACTATTTTTATAAGCACTCATTCATTACACTGACATTTGTTGAAAAGCTGAAAGATCACAATAAACAGACTAAATATCAGGTTGCATAAGATATATTAACTTTCTGATATAGCAAATACAAATCTATCTCTATACCTATATTATCTTTGCTACTGAAAGAGGGAGAAAAATATCACTATTTAACAAAAAGAATACATAAAGATTGCTTTCCTCTCCCAGTACTGGGAAAGTTAATCTAAATCAGCTAAAAAGAATATATGCTTGTCATTTGACCAGTGCTGGCAATAACAATGCCACAGATTTAGTCACAAGTTAACACTAGGGGCACAATATATTTAGAGCCCAAAACTGCAACTGTCAGCATTAATCTACTAAATCCAGGATGATTTTAGCTTCATTATAAAAACCATAGTGAAACTAAAAATAACAAATATAGCTAGCTTTGCCAGTTCCTTGCAGAAACATGTTTTCACCTAATTAATAGTAGCTCCCACTAGCCCATAAATAACTCAGCTCTGGACACTTTTCCAATGACTACAGTGCAGCACTACACACTTGTGATTATGTGCTAAAGGAATCACAAGCTCTGAGGTGGTTGTGCTCATGCTTTGATTCAGCAGGTAGGTGGCTGTGTGCCCCTGTCAGCACAGTAGTCAATCTGCAGCTATTTGGCATAGTGGCACCAAACTAATAGCATGAGTTTTCCCTCCTGTTGTATCTATAGCCTACATAAAGCTAGATGGAAAAGAGGAACAAGCTTGTTTCTTTTGCTTCTCATCAGAGTTTGTGAAAGTAAGAAGTGTGTCTAGATCTAAGGCAAATTTTGCAAATTTGCATTTCGAAATGAGAAAAAAAGAACAACCCTTGTAAAGAGAAAAATGAAGGTAATTTGGAAGTAGCAAACAGAAAAAAAAGCTCATGTGGTGACCAAAAGCCCAGAAAAACTAAAAGAGAAGCTAAATTAAAAAAGAAATGTAAGCAGTGATAACCCATATGCAGATCAAAAGCAGCTGAGAGTTGAGAACTTTGCTGTGACAGATCCAAATCCAAGGATCTTTAGTGTATGGAGCAGACTGAAAAGAGCAATCTCATGGAGAATGAGTTAGTTGTACTGTGAGGTAAAGAAATTCTTAAATCAAATACTGAGGATATCCTTCCTAGACAGAACAAAAAAACAGCCTTGAGAACCAAATAAATGTAATAGAAGTGAGAGGAAAGAAGGGAAAGATGGAAAAAGGGATGGAAAGGGATGGGATCAGGATTGCAGAGGAACATAATGCATGTCTCCATATGGAGGAAAAGAACTCTGAAAAACCCCTCTGGGTGTGGAAAATCCCTTCTGCTGGTGAGTGCTGCTGAAAAGTCCCTGGAACAGATGGTACAATGTAGGATAGGTGACTGAGAAGAAAAGTTCATGACCAAAGCTTTACTTTAGATTTGGCAATTTAATGCTGGTTCTGTTCCTTTCTTTCCTACAGAGTATCTTCTACACCACACTGGCCTCAGTCAGGAACAGCTGGCTGAGGGCAGAGGGAAGAAGCTCTCAATAATGCCACTTCCTTGCCTGTGTTCTTGTACAGAATTTGGGAAAGGGTTTGGAGGCAACCAAGATGCTGTGGGTGGATTATTCTGCATTTGAGAGCTCAGGGACAAAATCTCAATAAAGAAACAGCCTCCTGGGAAACACTGTGAAGACAAATTCAAAGCCATTTCATCTGCCTGTGGAAATGAAGGAATGGAAAGCAGAATACAGGAGTCCTAATAGAACAGATGGAAAAGAGAATGGAAAACATACACCATGAAATATAAGGCAGGGAAAGTAACCAAATTAAATCAGGCAGAAAGTGGAAGCAAGGACTGGCACCACAAAAAACACAGGGATTGTGTCTCATCTCTTCCTTTCCCACCCCCACCAACTCACTAATGTGGACATTTGATTCCTTTTTTTTCTACTATTTCTGACACAATAACGCCACGGACTTACTCAACAATTCATACATATGCAAAGTTAAGCCCAGCCTCACGAATCATTCACTGTACCCATTCACCCTTCTGTGGCAAGGATGGAAAAACCAGCTTACATGTTTGAAGTTCCTAAATGGCACAAACTGGACAATGTCTCGCAGCACGGGCTCGCCCTTGGGAGACCTCAGGATGCCGTCATCACCGTCCAGCATCTGCATGTCACTAAAGTCAGCGTTGCCCACCCCGACGATGATGACGGACATGGGGAGGTGCGAGGCGTGGACGATGGCCTCTCTGGTGTCAGCCATGTCTGTGATGACGCCATCCGTCAGGATCAGCAGGATGAAGTATTGCTGAAGTCGTTGGACAAGAAGGGAAAAATCATGTCATTAGTTAATAGTCCAAAGCTGCTTAACCTATAAAGTTAAAAAGTGTAAGAGTGTTTCTGGTAAAGAACCTTTATATTGACTATACAGAATTTTCCATTCCAAACTCCTCAGCTACTAATTTCTCCTCTGCAGGGTAATGGGGTCCCTGAGGAGAGCAAGACAGGATATATCCATCTTCATATTCTTCATACAGAGCCTCAAAGAGAGGTTTTCTCATTCTCTAGTGGACAGCAAGCAATTTGGTGAGCTTGTCATTCCTCTCCCAAATCTCCAAAGTCCACTGAAGTGGGATCATGAGCTATGACATATCTTCACTTGGTAATGGTGAAGAGTGGCCCTTACTTGGACCCTTTATTAATTGTTGAGCAGCTGGAGTAATTTATAAGAAATTTATAGTGCATTAATAGGAAAAATGAACAAATCACAGGATTTGCAACAAATCATAGGATGAGCAATACCGACACACAAAACTTTAATAATATTTATGTATATACAGGGGTATAAACTCAAAGTGTTCCTATCCTCTTGTCCTGCCACAAATAAAACAAAACAGGCAGGGAGAAAACTTCATCTTGAACATTCGTACTATAAATTGTTTTTCAGCTAGAAAGAGGGAAACTTAGGTATAGAATGAAGGAACTTATTCAGTAAGGCATATTAGATCAGAAACAGCACTGGGAATAAAGTGAGCCACTTTATAGCACCTTAACCCACCTTTAGGATTAGGTGGGTATGGAAATTCAAACATAGCAATTTCCCATTTTAGGACTGGGACCCTAAATACTATCAAAGGTTCTGCAAACAACAGTGGAATCACAGAATCATAGAATGGTTTGGATTGGAAGGGACCTTAAAGATCATTTAGGCTGAACAGATGATGAAGCAGGGACACGTTCTGCTAGACCAGGTTGCTCAGAGCTCCATCCAGCCTGTCCTTGAACACTTCCAGGGATGGGGTAGTCTTAGCTTTTCCAGGCAACCTGTTCCAGTGCCTCACCACTCTCACAGTAGAGTTTTTTTCTAATACCTAGTTTCCCCCTTTCAGTTTGAAGCCATTACCCTTCATTTTGTCACTGCATGCTCTTGTAAATATCAGTCACAAGCCCAGACTCATGAACAGAAATATTTAGTAACTGCTGCCCTAATAGGACTTAAAAAAGACCCAGCACATGAAGAAATCTAAGAGAAGGCTCTAGGCCAGGCGATGAGGCAAGTGCAAATGCACAGCTCTATTCTGTTCTGTTTAGGCACTTTTCATGCTGCAGTACACAGTGTCTCTCTTACATACTTTACTCCTTTACAGCTCTGCTCTTGTACATGGCTCAGATCTACTCGCTCACATATTCCCTCCATTTCTCTTGCTCTCCCTTTCTCCCATTCTGTCTTCAAGGTAGGATCAAAATAAACTTAATGCATCTCAAGGGTGTACATTTAAAATATTATTTATATGTAAGTCTTTTAGCCCAAGAAATCTGTTCTAACAGGCTAACAGAGTTGTCTTCCAATTTCTGAAAGGCACAAATTACTTAATCATTAATAACAAGCTGTAAACTGTATCCTTACAATTTTCAAATGAAGAGTTGGAAAAGTTCCCTAGGTGTATTAGAAAAATTTTAGTACAGCCTGTGCCTGAGACATGAAATTGGGTATTCTGATTAGGGAATAATTTGAATTAATCTCCTGGTACAACCAAGACTTTTAAGGCTTCAGTGCTCAATTGTTGTAACTTTAGTAGTGCCATTTCTATTTCCATAGTGAAGAACTGTGTATGCTACAATGAAACAGCCCTAAAAGCAGGAGTAGATCAGTGGAAAGGAGTTTAAAGCTGTGACAATCAAAGCTAGAAAGACTGGATACACTGTTCCAGCTAACACAGGTTTAAGCTGCTTTCTGTGAAGGCAGTTAATAAAAACTGTGAAGGCACAATCCGCATTAAAAGGCCTTGTTTTGATGGCCTACAAGAGATCCATCACAAGGCAAGAAAAAAATGCAAACACAGCTTTTTTTTTTCCCTTACCGAGGCCTCCTTGGTGTTGGTCTCCTCTGATGCAGATTTTGCCACTTTCTGGATGATGGGAGCAATGTTTGTTGGTCCATACAGCTGCAGCTTAGGAAGGCAACTCTGATAAGCTTCCACAACACCTTGTATTCCTGGCATGAAAAAAACAAAAACAAGACAAACAAACAACAACAACAAAAAAAAAAACCCAAACAAAAAAGAAAAGAAAAATAAATGTGGAGCACATTGCCAATGTCAGGCTTGTTCAAAATGTAAATGAAAGGTGAGTTCTTAATGAACAAATAAAAAATACTACATGATAAGCAAGGACTAGCAACTTCAGATAATTTGCAAGAATCTGTCTCTAGCTGCCCTGAATCTAGATTGTAATATATAATTCATTATAACATGCTTCTGCTTCCCAGAAGCTTTTAATGGCTATTTTTCAGATATGAGCTTGCAATGCCATACCTTCCATTCTCAGTTTAAGATATGACAGCTTCCTGATTAACAACTAAGATTCATGGTGAAAGGCTAGACACACATTAGGAAACACTTCAACAATTCTTTATCCTTTTCAGATAAATATTTTTATTTATCATGGAAGTTGCCAACAAATTTGACCTTTGTACTTATGCCCTAAAGCTGTTAAGGAATTCAAAACATCTTTTCACTCTCCTGTGCTAAGAAAATAATTTTTTCAGGGTTAATTTGCATAATCACTCATTGGTTGAATTTGACTATGACCAAAAGCTGTGAAACCTTGGAAGAAACAGCAGCATGCTTTGCAGCCTACAGAAAAATGGGCTTTAGCTGAGAGATTTTGATGGAGAACTAGCTATTTTTGGCTTTTTCATTTCAGGATATATAGTCAGACCAGGGAGCAAAGACTTCTTTGCTCACACACTTGACAGATCACAGAATGGAAATTGGTATTTTCAATCATTGAGAAGAAGGATTTCTTGAAGTGATGCACATTAGCCTACCCATTCAGAACTTCCAGCTTACCAGACCTAAAGAGGAATGAAATGGCTTCAGTAAGATCCTAAGCCAGTTTTAATTTACAAGGAGATTCACTCACTCTTGAGATTTTTTTACCCAGCCATATCTACAGGATAAATGGGTGCAGACTTACTACTAACAAATGACAGGGAGTTGCAATTGTGTTTTACAATGACACACATACACTCTTATGAAAAAGTGGTGGAGAACAGTTTTCTCTCTTTAGAGACAGCCACAGATATATTTTTCCATTGTAGTGCCAACAAACAAAAGAACTTGCTCCAATTATAGCTGTGGTTGGCTGAAATGTAAAGTAGTGTTACAAAATGTCCCTTGGTAATTCCAGTGACTAAATTACACATTGCAAAATTGATCTTTTTTAAACTCTCAGTTTTAAACTTGCTAAGGATTTTGTTACATATACTTAATGATGTTGCATGAAGGCCTCATAAATCTTCCCTAAGATGATGACAAGATACACTGTACTTTTCTTCTTATGCAGTAAAATAATGTAAGATGAACATTACTCCCTGCATTCCACAGAGATTTAGTGTTGTTCATGTCAGAAAGTTGCTCTCAGAAAGAGACATATTCTAGAAATAAAATTTCTTGTTTGCTTTCTCAGATTAATATATTTTAGAAATATCTACTGTCCATCCAATCCCGACTCAATAGGATATGTGAGTGGATTACTTTTTAGCTTGATGTTTTTGTACTCCTTTATCTTAGGCACATGTGCATTTTGTTCACAATTGAACTCTAAATTTTTTTTGGAACCAACTTTCAGCATCTCTAATGAAATACAGTGTATGCATACATATATGGGTTTAAGACAGATGTGTAGATACACTCATTCAGACTAGAGATTTTTCCCTACTTTCTTCCTCAGATAATAAACTGAGTATTAATTGTAAGATTATAAAAATAATATACTATAAATATTCTAAATATATACTATAAATACTAAAATTTTCAAGAATGGAAATGGTAATAAGTGAGGATATCCATATTTTATGAATTCCAGTGCTCTTCATCTCAATATACAGTCCCTGTATGTAGAGTGATGCTTCACACTACCTTGTGCCAGCAAAAGCTCTGCTTCCACAGAGAAAATTATTTAATTCCTCAAAGGCAAAATAGACACATACTTTTTATATCACATCCAACCACTGCTTCTTTGTTTAAAACAAGATACTCTTAAGCAATTTTACTTTCTTTTCTGGCAAATATGCTAGACATTACAAGGTAAAATAGTGTAATCACTAAGCACTTTATGTCCTTCTCACTCTTGCATCCTTTGTCCACATGACTTGCTGATGTTACTGCTCCCTGTGACACTTAATACAGTGAAAGCATCTAGAAAACATCACAGAACAAACAAGCACCCGTGACAGGCATGAGACACCCATCACCAAACGAGCAAGCTGCAGCAGAGGATTAAACAACAGATTTTCTGGTTTGTCTCCTCTTCTTGCTTTCACCCAGGTGGATATTATTTAAAAAGGCATTCTTTAACACAAACAAGTGCTTTTAATATCTTGCAGGTACAGGTGCAAATGCTTCAAAATTTCTTCCCTGGCATTATTTCATGCTTCAATGACTTTTTTTATGTTTTCTTAGGCTTAGAACTCCTTTCAGGTGATGGACTGACTTATCACCTGAAACTGATCACTAATTTATCACCTAACTTATCTTATTCCAAGATACAAATAAAGTTTAAATTATTAAGTGACATAAGCCAAGCTTCATAGAGCAGCTCCTTCCTGTTTTTTTACCCCCTTTCATTTCCATTGTTACATTTAGTTTAGCACACAGAGTGTGGTTTGGATAGTAAATCCCTTGCTTACAGAGGGTTTGTCTGTCCAAACTCTGCTGCTGGAACCAACTAGATGTGGCAGCCTTTTCAATCAATAAAAATCATTATATAACTATGCCAGTGTGAGAAAAGAATTAGCCTTGAACTCAAAAGAAGCAGCAAGGGTAGAGGATAAAAAAAAAGTGTTCTTTGCATGGATTGAATGGATTGATAGAGCTTTTCTCTGTAGTTCACAGAGGGTCACAAATATCCTGCAGTTAGATTGAGAAACAAAGCTCTATTTGAACACTACATGCATAAATATGTTATCACCTAATGCTGACCACTGATAACTGTTTTAATGACACATTATTAAATATGATGGTCCAGATGGAATTCTGAGGTCTCTTTTGCTTCCCCACCTCATCCCCACACTGAAGTCTCAACATCAAGCTGGCTTACAAGCTTACATGCACTTCTAGATGCATACATGTAACTTAGGCTTTTTTCAACTCCTTAAAAGCAATGTAAAAAGCTGTGTGAGCACATCAGGCAGCTGTAGGACTTATGTCCAATTGCATTTCAAGCATATGACCTGCAAAGGCTGGGGCAGTCCAACAATTCAAGTGCAACAACAAAGCAGGAATGCCCACTGAACCAAAAACAGGTCTTGCATTTAAGATGCATGAACTCCAAATTCTTTTAATGTCTCTTTCCCTTGAATTGCTTGTCCTGTCTTCTTTTCCTCACTTAATTTCTCTGCATCTTAGCTCTCATCCTGAACATATTTGCTGCCCATGCTCAAAAGAAAGCCACTAATAAGCCTGAGAAGGGCTAAAAAGAGCAGCTAGAAAATTTGAACAGGAAGAGCATTTTGAAATATCCAGTTCAGTATTTGGATGGAAGCAGAGGATAAGGGAGAATAACAACCTGTGGATTTTAGACAGCAATGATCACCCGAGCAAAACTCTTAATTAACAGCAGAACTGTTACTGGGTTTAGAGGTCATTTTCCTGTTATTGTCTTTTACAAAATGTGTGAATTGTAGCAGGAAATTTTAAAAAGAGAGCATCAATCACTGTAGATCTCAATTGCAAATACAAGACATAGATCTGCTACATAAATCTGGCCTCTGATTACCAAGGATTAATGACTGTTGATAGAACATAGCAATATCTTGTAGTCTCCTGCAGTATTTGCTCTCAGGAAAGTAGATTTCATCCACCACAATAGTAATCAGCTTATTCCCTGCCATTGTCTTGCAGCAGGCTATAGGTCTGGTCAAAGAATTGACTCTAAACTGAGGGAATTTTTGATCACAGAGGTTCACAGCCTGCTTTTTTATATCCTATCCTCAGCAGCACAACCTATTGCTGTGTTGAAGTAGCTGAAGATTTAAAATTAATTTAGTTCTCAGAAATGCAAGGGATTCCAAGAAGCCCAAGTGCTGAATGTCCACCTACTTTTCAGGAAATTATTGTATAGCACTTTCCAAGATTTCTAAAGTTAAGCTCAATAGTTTGGAGCCTGTCAGGTCTCCAGATCCTGGCTGCCCTCTTTAATAAAACCACTTTGAATAATACTCAGGTGACGCAATAAAAAAATGCATATTTTGCACACAGCAAAACTAAGGCAGTCTGTCCTACTGTGAGCATTACCTGCACATTCTGGGTTGTCTTCATTGAAATTGATTGCAAAGTCATGAGAGACCTACAGATAAATGGAAAGAAAAGAAGACTGTTGTCAGAAAAATTATTCCAAGAAGACTTGTGATTAAACACTATTAACATTTCTTCTGGGGTAAACTGGAGACTTTTCAAGCTTTCAGCCATTAAGTGTGAAATACAGTCCCAGATGGAGCTCCCTGCAGAACCAAAGTAGCAAAACTGAAATCAAACTTGTCAATAACAACAACAAAACAAAACAAAACAAAAACCACGAAGAAAAACCACCCAAATATATTAAAAAATCATATAAACATGGTGTCAAGATTGGGCTATCAGTGCTGGGCAGAGAAGAGGAATCTGTTGCTGATGCCATTTAAATGCCAGCTCTCCCTAGCTCAGCATCTCGGACTGCAGGAGGGAGAAGGCAGGTTGTGATACAGCAGTGACTGCAGAAACTCAGCTCACTTATGCATCCTGACCTCTGTGTGTGAACAATTCCTTATCTAAGGCTAAGGAGTACTGGGAAAGTAATTCTACAGAGAAATCAAGGATCCACTGTGCAATAGTAGTGTAAGAAGTGTAAGGCGTCTAAGTTGGTTAAAATGTTAGAGTATTCTGGGGGGGGGGTAATAAATAATAAAAAAAAATCCTGAAGACTCTTGGGTTTCCTTGCATGTGGTGAATATTCCAATCTCTCTCTCTCTGTCTCTCAATCTATCATTACATCCTACAGAGCTGTTTTTTTAAAAGAACTCACTAACAATACAACAAAGTAGCTGATTTTCTAATGAAACAAAATATTTTGTCTTTGGTGCCCTAGGAAAATAATACAAGACTTTTATACATTTAAATAATGCTAGGCACTGTAAGTCTCCAGTTCCAGAATTCCTCTTTAAGGTTTATTCTTTCCTGCATTTTTCTTTTTCAGATTCCTTTCTACTTTGTTTGATCACTGAAAAGTCTTGATTACTTTTAATCTCCTTGGGTATGAAGCCCAGCCTCTTAATTCTGTTTGTCTTAATTTTTCTCGAATGAAAAAGCTCAGGTTTTGTCTCACAATGCATAATGTGTGAATATACATATATGTTTATATACATATATTTTTATATATATGTATATATATATCTGACTTGCAAAAAGTGGCTCTGAGTTTAGCAGGTAATTTGCATAATTTAAAGTTGAATTTAGGTGTGTCATCCCAGATTTAATAAGGCATTTATGTAACTGCAATTATATACATTTAAAGCTTTATAGATCTCTGTAGGATCTTCAAAAGTGCCAACAGTCCTAGCGACATGGAAAGAAACCTCCTGTATAATGGAACCAGGATTATTTGCAGGAAGAGATTTATTTGTTGGATGTTGCTGTTTCATTTGCTAGTTATATACCTTGACAGCAGGGTATGGAAATTTGTCTATGACTAAGGATCCCATAGATCAAATATGTTACTGCAGAGAAGCTTCTGTGAAAGTGGTGCAAGTTGGCTAATTACTGCCAAAGAGACTTCTTCATAGAGCAATGGAGTTTCCCCATCATGTGCTAGTCTTGCTTACCACAGTGATGCCTGCCTTTATTAAAAGGTTAAATAAAGCAGTACTTCTACCATGATGGGAAAGGGCTGAAGGAAAACCTCACCGAGAAGTCTGCAGTTGCCTCAGCCCAGCCAGGCCTTCAGCATGACTACACCAAGCATCAGTCTTAGAGAGGATTTTACATGGTCCATTCAGTCTATCCTACTTGGCCATGGAAGATAATGGAGGAAGTCACTGTTTCTGTTCCTCACTGAGCAGCACAGAAGATCAGGGCTTCCAGATACACTTCAGAGGTGCTCCAGAGCCCTTCTGCCTGGCTGCTCTGGATGTCTCTCAGTGCACTTTGCCCAGCTGGTATCTGCCAGTCTCAGGACCAGCTGCAGGCCAAAGGTAATTGCATCTGTCAAGAACTGTTATGGGAGCTTTCACTCATTGATATTTTTTGTTGTTGTTCATTAGCCTTTCTCTTTCCTTTAGGGTTTCTGTATTTTGCATTAACTGTGTTAGAAAAACAAGAAGGATGGCGATGCATGTTTATGTATTGCAGATTGATTCTTCCAACACTATACCTCTTCAGTGATTTTATTTCTTTATTCCAAATGCATTTGAAATTATACATAAAGGAAAACACAAATCTTTTGAAAAGATATGAATACAGTATTTTAATCTCACATGCAAGCATGGTTTGGATGCTTTTGTTGCCATACCTCTTCCAGAATCACATAATGTAAACAATTTATCTGGTTCAGAGCTATGGCACCCAGGCTATTATTTAATAGACAACAGTTCAGGCAAATAAGGAAAGCCCAAGTCTAGTCAGTGTGCACAATGATCCAAAAATAATACTGTCTGAGGATTGGCTGCTATCCTCCTAAAGCAAATGGCCCTCGAACATTGTCATCCTGATTCACAGAGCAGTGTTAAAATGTATCCTGAAGGCAGCACAGGAAACACAATGAATATGCAGAAGCATTGGCTTGTTCCTATGCTCTTTGAGTAATATATCACAATTTAAACAAGATTTAAGTGTAATGTAAAGGAGAGAAATTCTTTGAGCAGCACAGCGATGGTTCACAAACAGGAAATCATCACTCAAGGCAAGGCAACAGCAGCTTATCCAAATGCTCAGAACTCATCCCCCACTCTGTTAAGCAACCTGCTTCAACCTGCCCCTTTGCTGTCTTTCCTGTGGTGGCCAGAACTCAAGAATGTCTAAACCAGCAGAGACTTCAGACTTGTACCACATACTGAAACCCTTACTAAACTTGGGCTGCTACCTAGTAGGACTTCATATAAAGCTCATTCATGTCAAAATGTGGTTTGGATCAGACATTCAATGCTTTTGCTTTCCAAACAGTGCAAGGTGATGAATTTCCCTCTTTTTTTTTCTTTCTTTTTTTCTTTATCTAATTAAACATGCAAGTGTTTGTGACTGAAGGGCAACCCATGCTGATGACAGAGAACCAAAAGCTGGTACACTCAATGGCATCTTTCTGATACTGAATGACACAGACCTTGAATGACTGATTATCCCAGAACTGATAAAGTAATGACAAAAAGGAGGCAAAAGTCTGAATACCTAAGATGCTGAAGACTGAGAAATTCTCAGGGGAAACAAGACGACACTGGGCTGTTCAGAAGCAGGCATGTTTATATAATTTACTAGGGCGATTTGTATTGTGGATTGATAATTTCTAGTCAGGAAACCCTGGAATGTGTCAAGTCACACAAATACAGAATGGCTGCTTTACATCACTACCTGGCACAGAGAATATTGCCAAGAACTGTGGTGGAAGTCAGCCTCATATTAAGGAATGTCCTCACAAAACCCTGAGTGCTTTGTGACTGGACTAAGTTTTTGTAACCCTGGACTAAGTTTCAAATATGAAGCTGACCCTCTGCTCAGCCCTCCTCTCTTAACATCAAACCATAAAATCAATCCATAAAAGGAAAGGAGAGAGAAATGGCACACTGAGGTGATTACATGAGCCTGGTGTTACTTGGGCTGCTGCACAGAACTGCACTGAAAGCCTGTAGCTAAAGACATGCACTTGCACTTGTTTTAATCTTTTCCCTCTGCAGGCCTCCAGATACATTCTTTACCAGATACCATTATGGATGTGGCATTATTAAACTACAAGAACTTCCTACACCAGGAATATACTGTTTCACAGGTAATTCCTTCAAGGTTTCTAACAAGCAAATTAACTAGCTCTACCATACATTATGATATAGATTACAGTGACAGCATTTCTGAGGATATGACAATTAAATAAACAGTACAGGATATTTTTGCTAAGACAGGTTATAGAAATGTTGTTTTTTTACCACTGTACAATGCCTCCTCCACTGTCTGTACATATACAGTGACAGACACCTGCAGTTTTCCACCAATCTGATGGCACCCATAAGACTCTTGTAAGAATCATAACAATATTTCCACATGCTTATGGCCACTTTTGTGGAAAAATCACATTGATTTAACCCAGCAGGTAACTTATTTCCCTCCTATTGGGATGCAATGAAATTCATCCTCATAGTATGGCCCTTACTAAAAATATTTCTAGTTTGGACTGAAAAGAAAAGGAGAATTTCCTAGCTGAGGAGAATTTTTGAGATTTCTTAAAAAATATTTTATGAATTCAGAGAGAAAAATCACAAACAAAAATCCTACATTGGAATCTGAAAAATAATAAATCCTCCAATGCTGATAAAGCAAATTGCTGGAAAGCTTTTGAACTGTGCAAAGGCATTTAATTTAAGTTTCACTGAAACTTGTTATTCTAATTTTACCTACACATTTTTTAAACCCCTTTAACTGAGTTTCCATTTTTTAAGTAAGAAGCTATGGGTTTTATTTTCAAATGCTGAATATGGATTCCTGAATTCTGAAAATTAATAATCCTTTTTTCCCCCTCTCTAGATTGTTGAATTCATTGAAATTAACCTTCATGTCCCAAACAGCTCCAGCTTTTCTCTATGGTGATAGTACTAGGAGTCTTTGGCAAACAACCTGACAAATTCAGATTTTTAGGAATGCCTTCTCAATAATTTAAATAGAAATTGTCGAAAATCCATGAACAATAGATGCATGCAAGTGTAAATGCCAAAATGCACTGTGTTGGACATTTATCTGTGAATAAATTGAACACTATTAAGCTACTGTCATTCAGAAAACTAAATATGAAATGCCTGCATATTTTGCAAAAGCTTAAGACACTAATGAATTTCAAGTACTTTTAGTCAAAAGCTATTATTTTCAGAATGCTCATTAATCAAATAACTTGAGAGCTGGAAAACTTGTGTTTCTCACTAAGATACATTATACATATTTCTGCTTGGAAAAGCTGGGCCATTTATTTCCCTTTATACTTCATTTTTGTACATGCTGCCCAAGTTTCCATGTCTAAATTCAACTTGCATGGATAAGGAGACTAATTGTGTTTTGTCCCTTGATCTGCTACACATCTCTTTTTTTTTTTTTTTGTCTTTTTTTGTCAGGTTTGCATTTATTTTAGCCATCAAACTCCTGAAAAGTGCAGGAATCATAAAGACCACAGCACTTCTCAAGTCCCTCACCTGTCCAACAAACCAGGGCAGGTTAGGGTTGTAAAGATGGTGCACTGTGTCTGTCACTGCAGTGAGTTTGTCTCCGGTGCACATTCACGGCAAAAGCAGGGAAGGAAGCTTTCACTAAAAATACAGAAATAACCAGAACTATCTTAAAACAAACTGCAAGTTGTTAGTACCTATTTGGGTGTCAGCTGCAATTCTCCTTTAGGAAACAGGCCTTCATTAATGGCAATCCACCTGTCATGGGGCTGACACAATCTGAACTTGCTTTTCATTTTAACAATAAGGTTTGTGCTGCTGTGTGGTTTTTCATCTCCTTTGAGTCCTGCCTGGCTAAGAAGTCAGTGTGTGTGGTTTGCTTTCTTTCCTCCTCTTCACTGTGAGCTTTCACAGCTGTCTGAGTCCATATGATCTACCACCTCTTCACTTTACATCAGACTTCTCATGCTCCCTTTCATTGCAAAAAAAAAAAAATCCCCAAAAACCAAAACCACCAGAACAACAACAACAACAACAAAAAAAACCAAACCAACAAAATAAACAACATTCTGGTAGTTTTGTATGGTAGATACCCACAAGGGAAATATTTCTCTCAGAGGTTTACTTAGATCAAGGAACAGGGTGATGTGAGGTCTTGGTGGAAGAAGATCATCATTGTTGAATATTAGATGAAAGATCTCTAGACTGATGAAGAATGATATATATGGTATGTCTTGCTTCCTTCACTTCCACAGATTCTTTATGCCACTAAGAAACTGCTGGTTTTCTACTAACAGCTGAAGTGTGTCATTTGGAGATGAGCTGAGGGCAAATAAAGTCAACACAACATAGCAGTGTGCTCTTGAAATGGAAATTCTGTAGAAAACATATATAAAAACAAGATTTAAAGGGGTAGAACATCAAGAGATTTATGAAGAGCCTGCAGAGAAAGACACTGACATAGTTGAGGAAGGAAGCTATGTTACTTAGGTTGAATGGGTGTTCCATGGTTAATTAGGAGCCCTTGGCAGTGGGAGTAATTTCTTCCATAGCCCAAGCAATTTGCTGTCTACTGAAAGAAATAAAAGACCAGATGCTGGAATGCAGAGACCGACATCCTATGAGCAGATTAGATCACTTCATTAGGACTGAAGGCTTGAAAACAGACACTCTAAATTAATGAGAAGCTGATTTATCCACATGATGGGGTCAGAACTTAGAAGTTTTCATAATGATTCAACCTAAATTTGAAGATGTAAAATTGTTACAGTAGTGGCACTGCTCTCCTTTAGTAAAACAAATGTATGGTATGTATGACCTCTAATACCTGTGACTGACAACATGAAAAGATCATTTGAGATCTGCACTGTTGCTGTGATGTCTAGCATGCTGCCATATTTTTGCAGAAGGAAATAAATTAAGGAAGAAACTTGGGAGCTCTTTTTTCTTACAGTCTCTGTTACTCTAAATTTTATCTGTTGCTTTGATGTTTTCTATGCATGTTTGCTATGTTCCACATCAAAAACTAGTCATTGTTGGCTTTGAATTTACTTTATAGCAGTGTAGACTAAATTACTGAAGAGCTTACAGGTTTACTTAATGCATCATGATGAAGGTGACTCTTCACTCTTGAAGGACATATCTTTCAATTCAGAAGTGCAGTCAAAGCCAAGCAGGGACCCAAAAATATTGATTTTAAGAAGCCAGATACTTTTATGGACTGTGTAGAGCATCACAGGGAGGGACTGAACGATAGCACAGATGACTGTTAACTCCTCATGCAGCTCCAGCTGGATGTGCCCATGACAGACACCAAGCTGATTATTGGTCCCCATCTGTGGCACAGAAGTTATTCCCCTGCAATGTGGTTGTTGTCTTCTTCAAAGTTTTATTATGTTTGTGAGCTGATGTCACGTCATTTTAGCTTTGTCACTTTCTGACACAAGTTTCCAGAGTAGAAATTAAAGATGTTCTTCTGGCCTTCACCTGCATCTCTATTTGCTTTGGGACTTGTTTTATTTAGTCACACATATGTAATCCATAAACAAGCAGCCCCATCCTTCTGAAGTTTACTCTTACTTTTCCTGAACTCTGCAAAATCTGAAGGTTCTGAGTCACATTCATTTTCTTGCTTTGAGAAGTTAGCAACAGACAGGCTGTTCAGGAGAGCTCATGCTACAGGAAAAGAGTCTTTATGCATGCATGGACTACTAAATTCAATGCAAGTCTCTGAGTTTCTTAAGGGCATTTATCAGGAAACTATCCAAACACTAATTTTGCCAAAGTGGAAAATCAACTGGTGTTGGTGATTGCAGGGACAATTGGTTACACAGATCCCTGAAGTTACTTTCTGGCAAGATATCCGTTTCCCAGCTAGCACTTGAAATATGGTCTCACAATCAGGTGAGAAGGATGATACTGGAGTCTAACAAAACTGGTATGTTACCAGTAGGCTGATGTGACCTGAAGCATCAGTGCTACCAGCTGATTATTTTGGCTGAGAAGAGCAGCTTTGTGCTGGGATCTTCATCTGTCACCAGGAAACCATTGCAAGTGACACAGTAACACCTTCCTTCAAGCAGTCCTTAGATAAGGATGGCTCTCAATGACTGGAAAAGTTGTAAGTTTTCCCCCACGCACCGGTGGTCACCTTACAGATTATGGAACAACCAGACCCTGACACACCACCTTAAATAACAGTGATGGTTGTCAGCTGCTGCAGTTGGAACAAACATACAGCAGACACAGATGTTCTGAGCTCGCAATACCACATTAAAATATATATCAAAGCTCAGGAAGACATCTCTGACTTTGGAAAGCACTAACACTGGTGTTACCCTTGAGGAACAAAGCAAGGCAAAACACCTTGCCAGACACAGGCAAGCTGAGAAAGGAATGTTGTTAAAACCTTAGACATCTGTTTGCATGACATGTATCAAATTTGCTGTACATCACTACTGTTATTCTTCTGCAGGTATCAAACCTACAAGCTGTGAGGAACACACTGGTGCATTTTTTTTTATCTGCTGATTCCTGCCTTACAAGGCTAATGCACACAATTCCTCTCAGAAATTCTTACCTGGCTTGTGTTCACCTCCCTACCTCAGCTACAGCCCAGAGACACAACCCAGAGCCGGGCACAAAGGGACACTGGATGAAGTCTGCATGATTAGATGCTAATACTTCTCCTTTCCAGATAGTATCTGAGTTGCAGAGTGCCCACCTAGATTTTGGTTACTTATCTATGCAGAACTACTCTTCTGCCCACACAACCTCTGTAAAAAAAAAGGATTTTAATTTCTCCTTATTTCTTCTTGGGTCTTTCTCTGTTGAATGCTCCTTCTTTTACTTCACTGTCTTCACTCCAAGCCTACCAGATGGCATATTTATGCTCACAATTGCAGCATCACTCCCTTTTTGTTTTTTGTTTGTTTGTTTTTGTCTTTGTTTTATTTTGCTTTGTTTATAAATACCACTTCTCTCTAGCATGGCTACATGCTCTTGTACTTTTCTTCCTGGTATTGACTGTGTCCACCATGACATAAAAATATGCCACAGAGCAAAATTCCTTTCAAGTCTTTATTTTCAGGAAGTTATTTAACAAGGGATGCTCAAAACATCATTTCTCCTCTTAGCATCCACTAACAAAGCTTTGCCAATGCCATAAAATATTTTGGGTGTTGTCAAACAATTATTTTAAGTCTAGCCCTGCCTGATTTCTGGTTTCAGTGAGCTATCACTGGGTGAGAAAGCCACATGGAAGAAAACAGAGGAACTGTTCCTGTTTGCTGCTGCCTTGCCTTTCACCATTTCTCCCTTATTTTGTGCCTCATACCTCAAGGAAATTACAAAATTACACTTAGGCACCTACTTTGTATTCTGGGGGTATTCTTGCTCCAAATCCAAAGGCTGGAAACATTTTGTCACTGGAAAAGAATGAAAAAAAAAGTAAGAGTACCCATAGAGAAATATCATTACAATAAACATTTATTCCTCTGTATGCATTCATGAGAAATGCAAAGCAGCACAATAGCACAGAAATGGCTCTTAAGTCAAGTGATGGCAGACTGGAAGGATACTGGATTGGAGAAGTAGGGTTGGGTGCTGAATACAGACTGGGTGTTAGAGAAGATTTTTCAGGTGAGCTCCTAGTATTTTTGGGCAGTTAAAATCACTTAGAGAATACTGAGAGATCAGGATGCCTTGTACTTCCCACACAAATGCAATAACCAGTCTGTACAACTGGTTTTGCATTACCTGGCTGAAGCAAGAGAGTTTGTTGACTGAACAGCCTGTAACAACATTTATTTCATATAAATATGGATGTGCCCCCCAGCTCAGAAAATGGGTCTAGTGAAGATATGACTCACATTAAAAGTGCTTACAAATTTGGGTTCTTACAGTTTTCCAGTTGCTCAAAAGGGAATTACTAAAATATCCAAAAGGGGCAATTTCATGCTCCCAAACCTACAGGTTCTGTAAAGCTTTCCACCTGCATCTTTAGCAGTTCCTCTAAAATATGAGATTATTTTAATTAGGTGCAGATTGACTGATAACCCGCCAAAATGCCTTGGCATGGTCAGTTTGCTTTCAGACACTACAGTGAGGTTATTCTACCCAGTTAAATTTGCAAGAGAAAAAATACCTGATTCCTAGAACCTGGAAACTTCAAGGCTGTTAATACCCTTTCAGAAATGCAATAATGTCTCACACAGCCCACATGCTGTCAAGCTGCCTCTTCCCAGATGGCAAAGTGGAAAACAACAAGCTGCAAGGAATGTCTTGTCCCTGAGTCAGCAAAGCACTTGATCGTACACTTGAGGTTAACAATTCACTCAAACATATGCTTAATTCCAGACATATCCTGAAGTCTCACTGATGTCACTGAACTGTGCTCCAGTCCTCTGATGAATCAGACTAAGTTTACCCTAGTCTACTTACAGGGTTTCATGGCCCTTAGAAAAGCTGAGTTCCAACTACCATGATTGGAACTTTTAAAAATTCCCAGGAGAGGCCAGCAGCTTCAATATTTTTGGTGTAGTTCAAGAGATGGCCACTCCAAATATCAACGGAATAATTCACATCCCAGATACACTCCAACAAGACAATAGCACCCATTAAAGCTGGTCAGTTCTTTTGTCTGGCATAGGCTGTCAAAGGCACCATGATATTTCTGATACAACCTAAAGAAAAAGCAGAACTGTGTCCCTTCTGCTGCATAAATCTTGGGAGCACAGTTCTGTGTACCATATGTTATACCATGTGACAATCGATCTTGGGAAGGAAGACTAACATCATTTGCATGGTAATGAAACATTTTTTTCCCAAGAGACATCAGAAATGAAGTAGCTGCTGACATTCGATGCTAACCACCTGCTGACAGCATTCTCTTTGATTAAACACTTCTGGAAGTGGGAAAGCCCTTACTAATGGATGCAGGGAATTCAGGCACACACTTTGAGAGCAAGAAATAAGAAACCATTAGAAAAGAATCTGAGGGGGGAAAACAATCTTGATTTACATCAATGATTAATTGATGGCTGGATTAGAAAATCAAACTCTGTGGAGCTGCAGCTAATTGATTTGGGGCAAGAACAAACAAAGACTAAAAAAGAATTTTACTTAGAATTTTACTTAGGTAGAACATAAGTGTTTAAGTACAATGTTGGTAGCAGTTACACAACTGGGAGATGCCTGAACCCATCCAGTGCCTGAATTCTACTCAGTGTTTCTGGAGTGTAAACAAGTGTAGGCACTCTTGTATCTAGAGCTCCATCTTCTGCTCTGCAGCAATTCAGAGACAGCAATAAGTCATTCCTCCAGCAGCCTGGATTCCCCTTCTGGTGGAAAGACTCCCACATTCCCAGTCACACAGTGGCAGAGCCCCCAATGTTATTCTGCACCCAGAATACCTAACCTCCACAGTCAGTACACTTGTCTGTATGTTTGTATCTCCCACATCTCCCTTTTGAGTAAGTGCATTGTGAAAGAGTGAAGCAGGATCATGTAGCCCCCCAGGATGGGGTTCCATATGGCTGTTTTTAGAGGGAAGTACATCAACACTAAGAGAGGAGGGGTGTCCTGGCGTCTTCTGTTCTCAGTACTTTCTGTTGTCACAGCCAGAATAGCTCCACACTCTCATTAGGTAACCAGAACTTAGGTCCATACCTCTGGTGATCGGATTCAAGTTGATAGGACCAGTAAATTAACTCTCATGTGCTATTGGAGCTTGATTTTTAAGGTAAGAAGGGAAACTTTTGACACTCATGACATACCTTGCATAAAAAATATCATCATGTCATCCCCTGACCACACCTCAAAAATTGCAGCTGATAGCTTTCAGAATAAAGATAAAATTTAAATGTGTGGGATACTTTTCCTTCTATCACACAAAACAAAGTGTTTAGCTAATACAAAGGTCTCACTCTTTAGTAAGTAAGCAGTTTAATGGCTCAGTGGTTTTTTTACAATATAGCCCCCTCTAGTCTTCCCATCCATCCTTCATTTGATCATATGAGAAACAAATCCAACAGCTGAGCCCGCTGCCCTCATTCTGCTCATCCTGCACTACTGAGACACAGCAGGGAAAAGGTGACCCAGAAGGGCAGACAAGAACTCTCTCACTCCCAGGATAATCCTCTTATGGTGTGACAGAGCTGCTCTAAAAGACCCAGGGCTATCAGGGCAGCATGCAGAAGAAAGCAGAGCAGCTTCCCAGCTTCAGGAAGCTATGTCAAGGGTTAGGCCATCCAGGGACTTAAACTACAGTCAGAAAATGAAAAGAAGGTTTTCTCCTGCCTCAGGGGTGAATCACATGCATCAGAGACTCCAGCCCTCTTTCCCAGCCTGGCATTTCAGTAGAAAAGGGATCTGCTCTAATGGCTTTTCTTTGTAATTTAAACTATTTGAAAGAAGAAAAGTGAGAACCAGTTTTCTTTTTCTTCATAGTGCTTGCTCAGACATTTGGGTGTCATTTATAGCAGGAAATAGGCCTGATTTTATAGCAGGAAATGACCCTGGCTGAAGCAATGGGACATAGCCACAGATATGATCTGTGAGCACCCTTGCTGGTGCAGCACTGGCTCCTGCCAACCAGCACCCCCAGAAAATTCCCAGGGACAGTGCTGGGTCTGATGCCTCAGACCAAACCTCAGGGTTTCAGCTTTTGTATTTTTCAGATTCTGTGCTGCTTTGGTGTGTAGTTCTGAGCTTCATGTTGGAGGATGGTAAGCTCTCTTTGCAGAGTGGGTAGACAAAGCAATTCCTTCTCTTGCTGGGGACCAAGGACAACCAATCCAAATCTCAATCCAAGAGCATAAAAAACAGTGGAATGAAGAGAGAAAAACAAGAAGGATGGGACTTCATAATCTAAAGCTATAACTGGACAATTAACTCCAATATGCAAATGGCCCAGAACTTATGAAAGTGAGAGACCTCATGACCTGTTGTCCATTTTGTGACCATTTTGGGTTCATCTTGGGTGTAGCCCTCACTGGGTTCTTCTACTGCCCAAGGTGTATCCATTGAGGCCTTTTGATAAATACCTACTTTAACTCTGTCCAGCCTCTGTTCTAGGTCAGCCTTCACAACGCATCAGGTCCAGCTATGACTGACACTGCTTCCAAATGCAGTTTGGGAATCACCAGTTTGTGCTGGGAGGAAGAAAGCTGAGACACAAGGACATGGGCAGTGTCATGTCCTTGGCCTCAGGTAACCTCAGGACCTTTGACTTTAGTGTAAAGATGGCCAGAGTGTCCTTGGCACATAAAAGGAAACTGCCTGCACTGTCCTGCAGAAGGCAGATTGATAAAGGGAAAGGATGGGAGAAAAACATGCAACTGGAAAAAAAAAAGCTGGTTCTATAGAACCTGAAACTTACAGAATCAAGTAAGAAAAAGAGGACTGTGAGTCGGCAGAATGTTTACAAAATTACTCTGTCACATCTACTTCACCTTTTATATTTTCTTTGTTTTACATAGGTTCCCTTGAAAATTTAAATGTAGCATAACTTTCAAAAAGCTGAAGTACTTGACATGAAGATCAAAAAAGCAAAAGCATCAGACTCTGAATTTTATACCTGGTTATTTAAGGACCATGAGTCGTCATGCAAGCATAGATGTATATGACTTCTGATACTTTTTCAGTCAAACAAGTATATATTACTGAAAGATACCCAAGACTGAGCAGATCTATGTTATGCCCTGAAAGAAAAATCAGGGAGAGGGTTCAGATTCAGTGTTCATATTGATCAATGTAAATTAATGCACACAGAAATTAATTGTCAGGGCTCCAAGACTGCAGTCTTTTGAACAGAAATACAACCAGTTAGAAAAAAAGTTTGTCAGTAACCTCATAGAAGAGATTATAACACATAGAAGAAAATAATATCTGAAAATATCCCATATTGTCATTTTGGGACATTGCTCAGTTTTAAATACCTATCTTTCAAGCAATCTACTGGAACCAGAGCAAGAGCAATGACAAATCAAAACACTAACAGGGACAGAGAGAAGAGAGATATCAGTGACCTGTACTGCACGTACAGGAAAAGAGATGAATAGAGATAATACTACAGTTTTGTAAATTGGTAGAAGTGATACAGATAATGATCCTGTTTTCTATTTTACTAGGAAGCCTAGTGCTACTGGAAGGAAAGAAATATGCCTATTATAAAGAGACAAAATAAAGGACATTTCAAAATCCTGTCTCATTAACCATTGGTGCCTTCTGACATGGAGTATCACTGAAACCCGGGTATTACATTTATTCTGAAAAGGATTTGTTATTCCTATTAATGAGATGGAGGTAGGTAAAATTAATTAGTCAGATGTTAAAGACATTTTGCAGCCTCCACAGAAGCCTCAGGACAGACAATGCTTGAGCTATTCAGCAGTGCAGCAATACCTGTATTCAAAAAGGTTGTCAGGACTATGCTGTCTGCAAATCAGCTGCTTTTAAAGATTGAAATTTGGAATCTGGGTTCTTTATTGTAGGGAGAAAAAAGGCCTATGCCATTCTATGTTAATTCTGAATTTATTAATTTGGAAAGATTAACTCCTAGCTAGCCACTTAACTTGTTCGGGACTGATTTTATTGGTTCCCATTAAAGTCCCTTGGTATGTAGCTATAGCTGTCCTTAAGTTAATTCTCCTAAATTCAATGCAACATTTGTATGGATGATACTTTACTGACCTTGGAGACCATCAGCATGAAAACCTGCTCACTTTATGCTAGAGTAACACAGTAGCACACACAGCACTAATGATGCAGTGAATGGGGGGAAGTAAAAACACAGAGTGAGGAGCAAAAAACAGTAAGAGCTCACTTTTAGTGGAGACAAATAAAAAAATTAAAAGCATAAACTAGATGCTTTCCAATTTCACTGTTCTCAAAATCTATCTAGGCAGTACAAACATGGTGGGATTTTAGATTTTTGCTCTTCAGGTATTCCAACCTTTTCCTTATTTGACCTTGCTAAGTATGGGGATGTAATCTCACAAATACCTGAGAATCGGAAATTTACAGCTTGCAAGGAGAATGCCAGATTAGAATCCCTGGATATTAAGCTGCCAATTATAATTTTGGTCTTAGGTCAGATCAGAACTACCAGGGAGATATTTTAAAAGTACGGGTAGCAGAAAAATCAATTATTATGCCTTTCATTTTCAATTCCAGTCTTAAAAGAATAAACTGTGGATCCTCTCTGCTTGACATACTTTTTTCATTATGAAGTCAGATAATTTTCCTCTGTTAGTAAGAAATTTCAAATTGACAAAATTAAAAAGGGAGGTGTGTTACACATGAAATTGAAAAACGTGTGAATGTGAGGAGAGAAAGAAGGAGGGAAAAAGGGCACAGAAAGAGCAAGGGGGAGAACAGCTCAGAAAAGGTAAAGATAGAAGAGAAAACAGCAAACACCACAAATAAAATAGAGCTATCTCTAAACTCAATTAAAATTGTAATCTTTTGTGTTCAGGGAGTGAACAGGAAGACTACGAGCTGACTTGTTTCTTTTCTAAAGCATATGAATTAATCATGTTTCTGAGTATATTATTTAGTACTTATCTGACAAGGGCTTGATGCCAGTAAATTCTGAATCATAACAGCTTACAGGGATTAACAGTAGTTCCAGAGAAAATACAGAATTCATTTGAAATATTTAAACATTCTCAGCTCCCGCTTTGCAAGCAGAGCTGGGCAAATAAAGGACATGATCTGACACGGGGATTGGAACTAGATGATCCTTAAGGTCCCTTGCAACCCAAGCCATTCCATGATTCTATGATAAAACAGGGCTAAATAAAACCATTTCAGCTGAAGGAACCAGAGTCCATCCATTTCACCACTTGCAGTCTTGCACCTGTGCTCCTCCGGGATGCAGAGCCAGGCTGTGGTCCAGCTCTCAGCCTGCCCCAGTCAGATTCAGAAAGACCCCAGGAGTTCAGCAGTAGCAGTGTTTTCACCACTGACCTGGATTCTTCCCTAAGGGATTGCTCCCCTGTCACCACATTTTCACTGTGTGGTTATGTCGGGTTTGATACAACCACAACCCTGGTTTTGGCCAGTTTACTGGGTGCTGCATCAAGCTTGCTCTGTGCCTAACACAGCTTGGTGTTCAGTCCATAATGCACAGTGATTTCCAGTGGAGTAGCAAGGGTGATTATCATACACCCTGGTCACAAAAGAGGTCTGGGAGCATGCAAATAAATGGTAAATCACTGCAACAGTACATCGTCATCTGGGCTGTCACAGAGATGCTACATCATTGGGTGCAAAATCCTGACATTAAAATTTACTCATTATCTTTAATTACAGGCCTCGAGCACCTTAGGGGAGCTGGAATCTGCTGAATACTGAGAAATACATGCTGTCATGTAATTGTGTTTCAAAAATATGAAGCAACGCCTGTCTCACCTGAGGCAGAAATAGTTAATGAAGCAGGGGAATACAAATTCCCTGAAGCTAACCACCAAAAGGCATCAACTCATTAAATAACTAACAAAGTCAAATCCAGGTACAATGGATTTAAACTTCCTCTTGTTAACATTAAAAGAATTGCAAAAGAAGCTCTGCAGGGTAAAATATCAAGTAAACTCAGAAAAAAAGTCACTAGAGCTTTCGGGAGGAGTAGGTTAAGCAAAAGGAAATGGCAGCAAGATCTATCACTTGCTAGAAGGATAGACTAATAAAATAACATACTCAGGAAGGTGAGACAAAATGTCAAGCTTCCATGCAAGATAACAAATAAATTGCAATGACCTGATTTATGCTTACATGAATGACCCAATTCAGTAAAATGCATCTTGAAAAAGAAATGAGGCTCTACATCTGGGAATAAACTAGGAAAGGAGAAGCTGCAAGATGCTACGAGTTGTCATTAACTTCTCAAACTAAGCAGTTTTCAGACAGTCTTTTAAGTTTTCAGACTGTCTTTTAAAACAGTATTTTAAGGGATTGGCATATGTCTCTAAACCTTCCAAAACACTAACTTTATAGATAGTGATTTGTCTTATCTGTGGGATTATATATAGAAAACTTTACCATCACTGAAAGGTAATTCTCACACAAACTGTAATCTCAGATGTTTAAAATCTGACATGGCTTGAAGGTGACACTGCAGGCAGGAGGTTGAATTCCACCAGGTAAGGTACAGGTTGTGAAGAACCCCAGACTGAACAGAGATGGGGCCCTGCCCTCCTGAACCACAAGTGTGGCTTACAGTGCATACTGCACTAGGCAACCACAAGAACAAAAAGATTTGCCACCACATATGCACATAATTCTGTCGTTTTTTACAAATTACACTGAAAAGGGTTGGTAAAAGATCTTGCTCTGCAATAATTTTATATCAGAAAATATCTGTCCATAAAGGGTGTGCAGAGGTGATAACAGGACTGCATTGGCATATATATATATATATATATATATATATATATATATATATACAGAGAGCTGCTGGGAGAGGAATTTCTCATCAGATGCTCTCAAGGTACAAATGAACTTTCTAGGATGAGCAGGATAAAACCTTTATAGAGATGATACAGTGACTTAAAGTGATCAAATTATGTAATTTTACCAAAATTGGAATGAAATTAAGTCAAAATGAAGAACAGCAACAAAATAAGTTAGACCAATGCCATAATTGAACTGTACTGGTGACTACACACATTCAGCTAGGCATCATTGAATATGCAGGAGGAAATGGGCTACTATCTTCTGTACATCTGATAATTTGGGATCTCTGACCAAGGTCAATTTCACAGTAATTTGGAGGTGTTACGAAGATAATAAATGCAACCTAATTCACAAGAATTGTCTAGCTTTAACTGAGAGCAATTGGACACATAAACCTATCAAGGTCAACTCAGGCATGGTGTTCATTTACCCCACAGTTGGGTTTCCAAATGTGAATAATTCTCAGCTATACCCCACTATAATGGAGTCAATGACTAAACTAGTTATATCCCTAACAATGAGGAAAGCAATGCTTTTGAAATTATGGAAATAATTGCATTGACTAAAGGTGCACTAGGTAAGTATTAAATGGCATCACTGGAAATGACAACAGAAATTGCTCCTTTACTTATGCGTATTTACTTATTGTTTACACAGATGTCTAGTTTCTACAGCAGAAGGTGGAATGCAATTCTTGCAAGGATTTACATGTCACGTAGTTTTCTTCAGAAAGGACTTTTGACAGTGAAATCCCTACAGTACTGGTTTGCACAGTTGCAGTGCTGCACTGACCAATGCTCTTCAGAAGAGGTTTCATGCTGAGCTGAGAAATAGTACAGACCACAGAGAAAAGCCATGTAGAAGGTTCAGATTTTCAGGTTTCTACCAGCTGACAGAAAGCAGCAGAGGTCTGAAAAGCATTTGGAGAAAGCTGCAGCTAAGCAGTTTCTTAAGAAAAGAAACTTGGGAGGGTCTGCTTGTGACTGGTGCACTGGCATAGGAACTGAGTTCCTGGGAGAAAAGGCACAAAGAAGACACAAAGATGAACACTTGGCAATGGAAAAGGCAGAACTGTAAGAATTGACAGGATCTGCCCAGATAAGGGCCTGAATAGATGTGTATAAATGTGTGTGTGTGTTTAAATACATGCACACACTCACACATGTTTGTATGTATGTACATTTGCAAAAGAAGCCATTAGGAAGTCATCTTCCCAACACAGCTGGTGTATGAGACTAATTCTCCTGTACTAATCAGTGTACAGGATAAAAAGTGGTGATTGTGGAAACCCCTTGCTGATGTGGGAACCCTTACATGGCAGCAGTCTACAAATGACAGGTTCTGCAAGGTCAAATACTGAATATATGTTTGTATTCATTATGTACTGATGCCAGTCTAGGTCCTCAGCTGTTAAATCCAAGGATTTTCACTGCAGTTTGAAAATGGAAACAATTAGTGATTCCTTTTTGCCAGTGCAGTTCTAGACCTGGGTTATCCAAACACTTCAGAACATGTTTACCCACACTTCAGCTTGTCGACAAACATAAGCTACAAGTTTTTCTGTATATGTTACTGTTTCTCAATTCTTCTTTTGTTGTATGTCTATGCAAATTTGGTCCTATTAAAACACTTAATAAAAAGATGCATGTCTTTTCCCTGAAGATTTTTAAACTTGTTTAGATATGCTAATCAGCTTTTTTGCTAAACAGCCTCCAGAAAGGTTGTTTCTGTAATTAAAGTGATAAAGAGAGATGCTTAATAATTAAGCATATTTTTATTTATTGATCTGCATGAGTAGATAAAATTTGAACATCTACAGCTCTATGTAGGAAGTTCATTAAATATTTAATGTCAAATATAGTCCCAGTAATTCTAGGCATCATTCTTTTGCCTCAGTTTTAATGAACTACTATGGTACTTCTATCAAAATCAAAGCAAGTTTCTGTTTTTCTCTTTGTGTCTGGCAAAATTACTTCAAGGTATTTATATTTAAGACAGATCCTTCCAGTCGAGGTAGCTGAGGTTTCACCCACAAACCCAGACAGAGCTTTAGGATGAAGTGAACTGTTAAGTGGTTCTTGGAGATAAGCTTCTGATTACTAAAGAAAGGTGCAAACTCTGGGATCTCTCTCCACCTAAAGCCTTAATTGAAACCACAATATTTAAGTATAGACTGATATTTGTATTTGGGACTAATTGCATTGATTTATATATGATTTCCATAACGTGTACCGTGTTACAAATTGCTTGTTCTCTTTCTCCTCCCCAACTGCCCTCTGCTGGTACCTCAGGAAAAATATTTCTGGGGCAGCTGGAACTCTTCTTTTTTCACTTCTTAGATCTACACCAAAAGCAACATGCTGGGCTGGGATCCCCGGTCCTTTTATTTTCTCCTTTCCTTTTTTTACTTGCTAAACTTTGAAGTGCAGTTTACAAAGAAGGAAGGGCTTATATACAGTTTTCAGTCATAGTGAACATACTTGCTCAGTCCTGAAATATGAAAAAGGAACCATAAAGAGCAATTTTTGCATTTAGTCAGCAACGGCTACAATTCATTGTTTGCAGAAGGCAATGATGCAACTCAGACTGACATCAGGAGTTTTGTGTCTTTTGTGGAATGTGGCCTGGCTTCTAAATTTTCATTCTGAAGTATTTTGTAGAGCTCTACACATAAATAATTTCTGCCTTTTGCAGGAATAATGTGCTCTTTGCTCATTAGTGGCCTTTGAGGAGGTTGCTAGTCAAGTATGTTTTACACAAGCAGTTTATTTGTTAACATACAATCTCAGTGTGAATCGCACTTTCAAGGAGCTACTTGAGGATTTAGAGTTAAGGAGACTATTTGCCTAAATGAAAAGAAAACATTAGTGTCAGGAAAGAGAGTTTATCTTCCACATGTTTCAAAGGCTCTTGAAACTGAAGAAAAATCTGCAGTATCTTTAAAAGTGAATGAATTAACAGAGATTTAAAATAATTAAGAACTAAGATTTTGAATGAAACAAAGATAAATTTGACAAGATTTTACAAAACTATGTGGTCAAATACATGGAATCATGCATTGAGTGCCTAGATAAGAATGGGGATGGCCCATCAAGGATAGGGAGTTCCACAAATATCCAGTGCAGTAAATGCTTTTGCATTTTATAATGCAGTAAAAGCATTTGATAAAGTACATCTAATCTTGTCTTTTTCAATGAATGAGTATTGATTTGACCACACAAAACCCAATTCTTCTACTTGTTTGTGAATGCTTTTTATTAATCCAATGAAGAATCTGAATGTATGCACAAACATAAAACTAGGTGTAGAAAACAAAATAAAAAAGTCATCCAGGTAAATGGGAGGCAGTGGACATTTGTGTGTGAGGCAAACAATTAATAATAAAGTTCAAATTCAGTAAAACTCTTAATTCCATTCTAGTGCCATCTATACTTTGCATAATACCTCAGGATTTGCTAGAGTCAGACTGAATTCAATGGGATTAGATAATAAGCTCTAGTGTCTTGCTGATTCAGAACAGAAGTTTTAATGCAAAGATAAATATTTAATGCAATTTAATGAGATTGTTAATAAGCACAAGCAAAATAAAAACTACTAACTGCAGAAATCAGATTTTAAAGTGAGGAGCAGATTTGCAAGACCTGCCATGGGCTTCAGCCACAATAGCATCATTAAAACCTGCAATAATGTAAGATCATTTAGGAAGTATTTCAGCCTTTAGCATTGTGTACCAGGAAAACATTTATCCTTGCAAACAAGCTATTTACAGTCCCATTCCAGCCCATTTTTCCTTTGATAGAAACAGCAATCACTGCAGAATGAAAGATGAGCTACACTCACAGCTACTTGCTTGCATTACACCAACGGTAAAACAAATCATTAAGATCAAAGCACCAGCCATTTTAATAAACTGTGAGCATTGTTATTGTGGCTTATGGCTTTGTTCTGCACAGAGGGAAGATGTAAACAGCACAAAAGAGAAATCAATTGTTTTTTACTGAATGGCTCTGTATTAACACTAAATATTGTACATACGTAAGTATATTTAATAGCTCTAGGTTATAGCATATCTATATATTAAAGAACACATGAGTAGAACTCTAGTTTTATATACAAAGAGGTAGTTCAGGTCCTTGAAGTCAGGACATGGCCAGACTTTATGCTAGGACAAAAGGGGAAAGCAAATGTTCCCTGATTCCCCAGTTTAGCCATAAGCTTCTCTGGCTTCCAAAATGGTGCTGCTGTTCCATGCCAAGCAGGGTGCAGTTTTATGATACAAATTGAAAAGCTTTGGGGAAGAGCTGCCATGCAGAACAAGATACATTCAAAATTATTATATAACTTAAGAAAGCTTAATGGCTTTCATAAGATTTTAGTCACAGATCCTTTATTTCAATCATTGAATGAGTTTGCCTTTCCTCATATCTGGGTATTCAACCAGCAATGGCACCTGCCACCTACCCTTTGAAAACAGCATTCTCTTGAAGGGGTCTCCACCAGGCTCCAAAACAAATGGGTGGCCAAAACCATTGTTCAGTCAGAGCTGTTGAAGCTTAGAAGACCTAAGCCAGCACAGAGAGTTTGATTTGCCCTATCTGCCTTAAGTAAACTTGCTAACTCATTGTGCCACCCATGCAGAGGGAATATACATATTTATAGCAGTGACCAACTGATTTTTCAGGATCCTGGCTCGGCTGGTATTGCTGGTCACCAGAAACCATTTTATTTGACTTCTGATACAGAGAACTCAATACAGAAATTACTGAGGTAAAACAATAAACATGATATGATACAGAAGCAGATCTTTTAAGTGCTTTAGTGCTCAATGATTTTTCATAATTTTCCCGTTTCTCTGTGCTAAAAAGGGGTGACTGGACTTGCACAATTTCAAGGTAAAATTGTACCAGTTATGTAACTACTAATATAAAAGAAAGCGTCTGAAAATATTTAAACAGAAATACATATTTCTTGCTTATTACTTTGTGAGGTTGTTTTAAACATTCATGACTCATTTTTCTTAAAATAAATTCTTCTCCATGAAGCTGTCTGCTTATTTTCAAGTTTTTAAAGTGTTTTCCCCTTCCCAGTATTTCTAACTGCATTTTAGAACCTAATTCCTTTAAACTAATGACTACTCCTCATTCCTTTATGATCCATTGCTGCTGTTGCTTGGCCACTGGTTATATCACCTGCATACTCTATCTATGAAAAACGTTTTTATAGCCTGAAACAATGCTACCATATAGATAAAGTATTAAGTATTTTGTGCAGGTGAATAGCTCTTCCATTTCTCTTATCATTATCAGATTGGCCTATTCCTACAGGACTGCAGCAATTCTACAATCAGGATAATAATCAGTGTCTCTCTCGTTCTCTGAATATTGCTGATAAAAGAACAAATCTTATTCTTTCATGCTTAACTATGCAAAACGGTGCTACTCATTTAACTGTTTCAGGAATCTCTGAACCATATGGATAAAAGTGCTCTTGGATGAGCAGGGTTTATTCCACTGTACCTAGAGATGTGAGGCAACAATTAATTTGGAGCATCAATTGCTTACAGATGCATTCTGTTAGGCTGATGCATACAGAAACCTAGATTATGAGAAGATTTGGCTTGATTGATCAAACTAGCTAGAGTTTACAAAACAAAATTTTGCATTTTGAGTGTAGTCTTTCTTGCCAATGCAATCCCCCCCGAAACACAAATAAAATCGAATGTTTCTAATGAAGGAAGTATTTTAATTAATAACCATAGTTTGTTTTTTTTTTACAATTAAAAAAACTCATAGCAAAAGTACTTAGAATTTTACAGCTCTACTATTGAAATGCAAAAAGTATTGCAAACAACAGATTTTACTTTACTCATCTATTCTTTCAATTGATGCAAATACATTAATCCTGAGACCAAGGTAAAATCACTCCATTTTTCTTGGTTTGGACTGAAATCATCCAGTTCTGCCTATTTGAGATGATTGATGTATACAAATTTTAAAACTTCATGTAAGAGCACTACTATTGTGCGATCTCATATTCTAATCTTAATAAATATATGCCCCAAAGGAAATGATGACACTCTGGCTCTAAACAGCCCTTAGGTTGCTTAGGTTTAGCAAGTCTGTTTCTTTTTACCTCTGGCTTGTCCTAATCTGGAAACAGATGTCCTGCTCCATTATCTGAATCACAACTGGACTCACTGGAGCAGTTATGGATGTGTGCCGCGTTTCAGATTTTAACTGTATTTTTTTTTAAGTGTATATATAGAAGATTTGCTTTGTAGGTTATATTTGCTCAGATATAACCTACAAAGGCTGCAACTCAACACAATAAAGGTCTATATAGAACTTGCAGGTCATGTTGAGTGAAGGCTTGCTCCTCCTAATTTCTTTCCTTCTTTTGAAAAATTTTAAATTTTCTTTTCCAATTTACTGGATTCAAAATGTGCAAGTATAAGGAAAAGGTCCTCACTTGACATTTTGATCAGAAAGCACTGACCATGTTGAATCAACTTGTCCATGGGGATATCTTCATAGTGTTACAGCTTGAGAACATGTACGGGTCAAACTCATGCCCAAAAGGTGACATCTTCATGGGAAAACAACTGGCTTTTGTTCAGCCCTAGTTCATAGCTCATAGACCCTCAGTTGTGCTGATTAGCATCAATAGGCATTTTCTGCAGCACAATGGAACAGAATGATGCTGATGATTTCAGCTACAAAATTACTGGCTATTTTTTTGATACTGATTGAAATATACTTATTGAGGAAAAAAAAACCTGATTTGGAGTTAATATTTCCATATAGAAGGGACTGTGCCACTTAATTACTTAATTTTCTAAAAAAAATACAACTTAAATGTTAAAATCAAAAATTCTGTGTGCATAAACCAGCCCTTTTTACTCCTTTCCCTATTTTTTGAAGTTTATTAATGTTCAGAGTTATTGCTAGTAATTATTAAATTACTGCTTAATCACCGGGGATTTCTCAGCTCACTTACAATAAAATATTAATTTTCTCAGACTCTTTGACTAAATCTGACCATCAAATTCTTACAAAACTCATATCAGAACAGTACTTTTGTCATTCTTTGAGAAGACATTTCATTACCATGCAAATGGAAGTGCCTCTAAGCAGGCTAGTTGGTAAATGCAACATGTAACATGCATAAACCATAGTCTGAAGTCACTCCACACTTTATACAGAAAGTTTAACTCAAATTTGACTGGAAATACCATTGTTTTCTTGAGATCTGGTATTTACATATGGCAAAGTGGTGGGTAGATATCTATCATATGTGCAAATATTAGAAAAAACAGCTGTGTAAGATACTGTGTCTCACCACCAGAGAAAGAACATTTAAAGGAAATGCACTTGGCAATTAAATTAACAATGGGCAATTAATTTGATAGAAGCAGGCAGCCTATTTGAAAGCAACAGAAGTACATAATGTAATCAAAGCATATTTGGTCCAATTACTTCCATTTGTTTATTTATTTAAAGGCATGTTGTGTACACACACTACCTTTCAACATTATTTTAGAGGAGAGTGCGATGTTCGATAGGGCAGGAGAACACTGAAAAAGACCATGGTTTTACTTCTAAAAAGAGACATCATCAATAAGCAGTTTAGGCAACTACAAAGTCAATGTCTCAGGAATACTTTTCAGTAGAATAGGACACAGACTCTGAAGTGTATCAGAAAGGAACCTGCCAGCATCTGCAAAACTGGCTCCTTGTTAATCTTGAACACATGAAAAAGCCACTCTAACATGTAATTTTAACATGGACTACAGACTGAAAACTGAACACACAAATCAGCCAAGAATTGTGACTTTCTTTATCATGAAATTAATCTAAACCCAGTGTCACTCTCAAAAGCAGGTTAAGGTAGACTAATCTTTCTGTCATTCTTCATAAGCGCCTAAACAGGGAGCCTCTGCAGCCAGCCACAGGCAGTCATTAATTTCACACTGTGAAAACACTTTCTAAAGACAACTCTGTAAACCAACATGGTTATTTACCTGTCATAGTCTTGGCAAATCTCCCCAACAGCCACCAAAGCTTTCAGGTACTCATTGGGCTGATAGGGGTGGATGTAGTGCAGTGAGCAGCTGTTCCTAGGGTCGCCGTTCGATGCAGTGAAATCTATAGCTACCTGGAAAAGAAGAGAAGCCAATGTGCTGCAGATCTCTTCTGAGCATAAACACACCTACTTCAACTATATATCTTTACCAGAAATAATCTGCTAAAGCAAAGAGACAGCGGCCTCACAGCAAAGGTCATTTTACAGTGTACTCAATCAAACTGGAATTAGGATTGTACTGGTAAATATATATAGAAGCAAATGACAGTTTATAAAATAACAGGTAATAAAACTCAAATGGCATAATTAGGTAAAAAATTACCTGCATTGCTATTCTATGGGGAAAATTATGTTCTAATAAAAATGAATTAAATTAACTATCTCTAGGTTCTCATATTTAATTAAATTATTCCAGCTCAGGTGACATCCAGGACATAAAAGCTTTGCAGTAAAAAAGTCTGTAGAGAGTTACAAGTCCTACTAAAACTATAAAGTAGAATTCAAATTAGCGACATTTCTTAGCTATTGCAATTGTTACTGTGGCTGTAGTAGTAGATATTGCTTGTCTGGTATTTTTTCTCTTCAAAACATCTAAGCATTAAAAATTAACCCTCCCAATTTCACAGTTGATAGCAAGCTTAAACATGAGCTGCAGGGTAAAAAATAAAGCTTGAAACCTGTGAAGATTTTTTGTTGTTGTTTTTGAAAGACCTTAGAGAAGACTGTGGGCAGTAGTCAATGAAAAAGCAAGTATTAATGAATAATCTTAAAATTAATTTCTCCCTTTTAAAATACTATTTATATTTCTCACTGAAGGTAGGCTCTGGCATGCATCTTCCTTTCTTATGGATCAGAAAGTCCTCTGCTGAATGCTGCTTTATAGGAATTCCTAAGAGAAGCAACAAGAATCCCAAGGGTCTTACAGAGGGAACAAAGCCATTTATAAAATATCCATGTGTCCAAAAACATTACATCTAAAAAACATCTAAAAAGCCCATTACACCTGAATATTCTGAAATGCAGCAAGTTCAGATTTCAGTTTTACAGAGTACCTGAAAGGTAAGAAAGGGTTTTGCTAAAGGCTCCAAAAAGAACTCTGAAGGCACAGCTTGCTTTTGCAAATGTTCAGCTTCCCCAGCTGCAGCCTCTGCTTGGCACAGGGAACACGACTTTATACAGCTTCAAAATGAAAATGAAACACGACATTTTCATGCTTCCTTAAAAAAATACACAGCCCTTCTGAAACTTATTTTTGTTGCTAAAAAATTTAAAGGGAAGTATCATACTAGGTCAACCCAACATGGCTTTCCTCCACTGTGATTTTTCATCTCTATCTTAGCTGAAGAAACTAACCCCTAGTAGGCTTGGAAATCCCTTCTTTGCCTTGATCATGCATGAACCTCTGGCACCTCACCACATTCAGTCAGGCGAGAGATGAGCTTTTTGGCTTGCAAGTAAGAGTAATCTTTCACCTCTGCTTCCTACTCACTGCTCAGGCACTGAAGCACTGAGTTTGTTTGCTACATAGATCTTTTCCCAAAAATGATATCTGCATTTAACTTGAATAAATCAACAGAGAACCTCTCATGACTTCACTTGTGAAGGCACATAACTGAGGAAACACTGCACATATTTAACTGAGAAAGAAAGCAACACTAGTGGCTTGTGAAAGCCAAGAGAAATCCATGGATGCTTGTATGAACTAGCTTAGTTTTGGGAAAGTTATTTTTTAAAAAATCTTATTCAAGGTATGCATATTTTCTTAAAAATAAGTATATTTTCTCTGATAATAATTCAACCTTAATTTGATTACAGAAGGCACAAAAATGCCACTGTACTATAGGGAAGCAAAGGGGATTCCTGTAAAATTGTTTAAAGTGGGTGTTTTTACTGACAATCCCAAAACACTAAAACACATTAACAAGACTTTAGTGACACCTCAGACAGATCTGGACAAGTCTCCCTTTATGGCTAACTGCTTTGGAAATTAAATCAAGAATATGGAGTAGGAATAAGGAGTGAGTTTCATGAGCTTGGAAAAAAGCCTGTGGCTAGTGTTTGGGAAAGCGAAAAAAACCCAAAACTTCCTGGAACAAGCTTCCTTTTGGATATGGTCCTTGCAGTAGAGGTCTGCTGAAAAGTAAAAAAATATCCTAATTTCCTATGATGAAGAATTTACGAATATTTGTACTTGGATGCAGCATGCTTCTTGAATTTGATCCAAATTTCTGTTTGACTCCCACAGAGAGGACTTACAAAAAAGATGACCGCTGTAAATTGCCACGATTCCAAAATAACAATGTAGAGCTCTGCTCCTTTACCACTACTCAGCAGGACCAAGGTCTTGTGCAAATACATTGGATAAGGATTTGTAAAAATAAGTTAATACATGACAAAAGTTATGTTAATATCACAATTAAGCTTATCTTTTGGGCAGTAAAGTAGGAATCTTTCTTATCATGTGTGCATTTGATTTTGTCAGCTTATCTTTAAATGTATCAGTTCCAGTGTCCAGTGTCATCTTCCCTCAGCTAAATAAGAGCATAACAGAGCAATAACTACACTCAGTACCAGCTTCTTTTTTTATCCTCACACTTGTAAAAGGGTGATTTTCACTACACTCAAAACATCCTACAGAGCTGGGACCTCCTGCTAGATCTGTCAGCAACAAATCAGGCTGCCCAACACCGTGACCTGCCTGAGAGAGTATCTGTCCAATACATCTTTCTATTACAGCTCCTTTTATGCATGTTACACATCCTTTCTGCTGTACTTCCTGAAGTGATGAAAATGTCTTCTGACTACAGAACCATTTGCACTGCCAGCCTCTGAACACTTCTTCTGCAGCAGGGTACACAGTCTGATAAGAGATACAGCATTTGGCAATAAGCTGGGCATAAAAATAGAGGGCTGGAATCAGCACTATTGATCTTTATAGATGAAAGCTTCTTAATAACTGGTTGTTAAGCAAAGGAAAAGTTTACTTTCATTTTTCCAAGACATTCTTTCTAACTACAAACCACGTTTCTACAATCAAGATACAAAGAACGCACAGCATGATGTTACCAAGGCTTCCATTAGTGCCTTAAATTAGCAGGTACATCACACTACAGCTTTTTGTTATCAAATGTCTGCCTAGCATCCCAGTTTCCCTCCCTCAGCAAGTGCCCTTTCAAATCACAGTTGTCTCATACTGCCTGTACACAGCATGAGCTCAACAAAAATGTCATTAATATTAGGACAATGACAACAACAATACACGTATCAGGAGAGTTTCAAACAATCCCAAAACCACTACAGTTAGGAAAAATGGAAATCTGGGAAAGTCCAAGAAATAGGCCTCCTCTGATTCAGTGGTCTGAATTAATCAGATTAGGACTGTGTGAAGAGGAGATTATATGATGCATGCAGAAAGCAAGAGAGAATGGAATATCTCCCCAGCAGGCTGCATCCTTTTGTTTCAATGACCACTGGAGAACTAATTTTGGAAAACAACAAATCTCACTACCAGTCTGTGCTGAGGACTGCTGGAAGAAGAGTGGAGGAAAATATGTGGAGAGCCATTTTGTGATGTTGTTTAGTAGAGCCACTGGGTTATGCATGCAGACAGCCATACGTACAGAGATGTCACAATGGCTTACCCTTGGTCCTGGCATGTTGAAAATTGATAGTGATGAGCTTACACAATAGAATGTGGATTACACAATGTGGATTCACCATTAAGGGCAACAGTAATTCAGGGATCTCTGTGGTTGACAGTATAACGAATTTTCCGTTTCCTTTATGTCCTCATTGCCCATCCTTGAAAATGAGCTTACTTAAGCTTACTCTAACCCATTTTTTGTTTCATTTTAGTAAAATGAACTACATTAAAAAACAGTAGAAGCCATTACCCACTTTAACCCATTTGCCCTACCACTTTCACACTTGTGTTTCGCAGCCTACTAATAGGAAACCTTGACAAGTAAACAAAAGGCAAGCAAATTGCCATAACCTTTCCTTGCCCTAAGAACCTGCTCTCCCATTGGAAAACAGTTATGAAGAATCAGAGTTTGAAAACCTGTAACTTAATATGAAAACCCCTACGTACTTTCTAATGGTGGCAGAGCTCCTGTTCTTGAGCTGGAGTTGTGGGAAATGCATATTAACTGATCTTTGCATGTGCCTAACCACATGCCCTTATTAGAAAAGGCTTTCAAATATAACATGAAGGCATTAATGTCTTTCTGATAACCACCTTGAATACATTTGGTAATTAAGTTCTTCCAGTCATATTTTAGGGAGGAAATGTCAGAAAAGATAAATTAAAGGGGTTTCCAGTGACTGCCAAGTTTCAGACTTGAAGGAGAAATGTGCATTGCTGGTATGTGGGGATAAAAAAAGAAGTACCCAGGTAAGGCAAAGAAATAATTACACAGTATGCTTTACATGAAAGAAGACAATTATGAAGATCTTTGTCCACTGCAAAAGGTATTTCCTTGAAAACCAAAACAGAATCCTCATTTCTGGGTGTTGTCCAATGACTTTGTAATGAGTATGGGCATAGTCCATGTTTAACACTTCAAAAAGCTGATCTGTACACAAGAAGGCAATCCACAACCGTCCACAGTTGCTCCTAGAACTTTCAGGTAATATTAAAAAAAAATCTTTCTTTATTTGTCAAATCTTTTTGGAAAATGAAGGCTTGTCTGGAAAATGTGAAAAGGAACATGTCAGTAGCATCGAATGTCTGCTACTTTATATGTGGGAGCAGAAATAAGGGAGGATGCCATAGGCAAAGAAAAGATCTCCACAAGAAGAGTATTACTTTTGTGCATTAGATTTTAGCCCTTTAGTAGGCATAAATTAGAAATCACATAAACCAGATTGGAACTGAGCCACAATCCATATTCCTATGCTATGGGAGAAACTGATATATCATATTACATTATATTAAGTATATTAATTTTTAGATACATGATACAAAAAAGATCAAACCCACACATTATTAAATGTTTCTAAATTTATTAAATGGAAATACAAAAAGCTGTATTTCTGTATATGAAGAGCCCTGCAAATCCTTTTACACTGTGTTCCTTGAACTGAATAGCTTCTGAGTACACTCTAAATTAGAACTGTGTCCCCCTGTAGTGCCATCTTACTTGATAGCTATGGCTGAGATATGAAACACCAGCATTTACCCAGGCTGACAGAGTAAAGTCCCTGGCTGGATCTCAATGTGTATTACTTTCAGTATGGCACTGTTTCAGGGGAAACAACTTGCTTTAACAGAGGACTCATTCTGGAAAGGAAGGCTGGCCCTTAATACATTTTGCAAGAAAAACTTAATAATTTACCAAGGAATGGCAAGTAAGAATCACTTCTCTGAAAGTAATGAATTGGTATCTAAGGGAATTCCTTTTCTTCAAAACAAGTTAGAGAAGTAAGACACTTACTGTAAACTGTATTTGGCAGCCTCCCATGATATAATCTAAGAAAGAATGCATCTTGTGTATCTGCAGACAAGAAAGCAAGACATTCAACTTAGCTATGTACTGATAAAACATAGGAGAACTGCCTGAAAAAAGATAAATTGGAAGGAGGAGAGGGACCAACTGAAAATAAGATAAAGGAAGAATCATTAAATACAGTTTGAGACAGAAACAAAACTATAAACAGAAAAATCAAAATTCTAAACCTACAGAAAGGAAAACAAAAAAGTAGAACCAACATCTCATTGGGAAGTCAGAGGAAATTTTGCAGTTTGTTTAAGAGAAACAAGAGCAATGTTGTAGATATAATAGAAGTATTAGGAGGGATACAAACAAAGTTGGAGAGTATTTAGGTGTTAGAGTTTAGTATTATCTTTTCCACTGTTCAAGAGCAGGAATAGGGCAAGAGAAATAATACAAGAGTTGAGAACAATCAAGTTGCTTTTGAGATTCAAGTCCTTGCCTTTATTTTTTGTAGGGAATAGTTTCCTTTGCTATTCTACAGGCAGTTCCACTTTGTTCCAAGCACCACTAAAATATATCACTGAGAGCTTAGTAAAGAAATTATCAAAGAGCAAAACATATATTTACCTTGCATTGGTTAAGGATGACAATGCCTGAGTTCTTGTAATTCTTCTTCTTTGCTTTGTACTTGGGGTTAATGCATTCCCATTGTACCTGTGAAAAAAATAGCAGTCATTCTCTGCAGGAAAAATTTTGTACAGATTGAATAATTATCAAAAACTTCACTGCCCAATTTCCACAGCTGACTAAATCATTACAGATAATGGTGCACAGAGAGGAAAAAAAATGAACACTGTTAACTATGCAGAGAATAGTTAATAGAAAAAGGCCAAGGGCAAACATCAGTCTTTGAACATATACATGTGGATGTGACACTGAGGGAGACATCCAGATTAATTTGTTGTCATCTTCCAGTCTTGTAGTTTGAGGTGTTACATAAGCAAGATTGAGGATCTTTTGAGATCATTTAAGAGGACAAAAAAAGAAGGAATTTTATACAAATGAAAATACTGGAGAGAGTAACCTGATGCATTGTATTAACTACAAAACTGTTGTCACAGTAATACTGAGTTTTGTATTAAACTCATGATTAGAAAAATTATGGTCAGCAATCATCTCCCTTTCCCTTTAAGTCTGATAGCAAAATAAAAAGTTAAGAAAATCAGTAAAATGTTCACAAACATGCAGCTAACTAATGATATTTGAAATCTGTCCCTAAGAATATATTAAGATCCCTTTTTGAATTTTATTTTATAGTTTTATTTACAAATAGTCAATTTTACAGCACAACAGTCCTACCTTGTTACTGAAATACACCTCATTGTTCTTACCATTTCTCCCGTGTTCTTAATTATTTCTACTTGAAATATTCTGCCATCCTCTAGTTTTAGGCAGACTGATAAGGCCAAGCTTTCATACCCTCACCTCTAATGTTTACAAGTATTATTCATGCCTTTTACTATGGGAGTAAAATGTACATTTATACATGCAATTGTCTATTGGCATTTGTGTATACAGATTTTTATCTGTAATATGCTGTTAATGGTGAATAGCATGACTACTCCCCTTCAGGGAGCTGTTTTCAACTGTGGAGACAAAACATGTGATGCTGAATAACAGAAAGAAATACAATTCCAAAAGGAACCAGAATGATTGATTATCTAAAAACCTCTATGATGACATTTTGAAATTAAACATGTCTTAAGTGTTACAATGTTTTGCCTACAATGAAAATCTGCCTAAGTGTTTTATAATAATTTGAGGTAGAATACTTTGAGTGTTATAATACAGTGAGGTACATATGTGATATGTCTTAGCAAAGTGTTAGAGCACCAAAAACTATTTTTACTTTGTGCTCAGCCCCAGAAATTTAATCGAGCTTCAAACCAGTGTGTAACAGCAATTATTTGTGTGTCTCTGAAATATTCCAGATTTAGAGACTTTGTCAAACATCAAAAAAAGGGAAAGCAAAACATATGGCTTTGGAGCAATATGAGACCATTTCTACACAGGGGAGGAGGGGTATCTTCATCACTGTGAAATGGAGACAGGTGACAGAGTGAAGAATAGGAAAAGAGAAAAGAACTCTTCCAACTGCAGGAAGAGCATCTGCTTGCTCTCCCAGCTGGCCTACAGCTCAGTTATTTGTCTTGTGAAACAAATTTTCCAACTGAGAAGACAGGCAGATACAGACCCTCATGTTCAGGGGAAATCCTCCGTAAACATTTTTTCTCTACTCAAGAGAAGCAGTCAGGCTCAAAAATAAAATCCCTTCTCTCCCAGCAAAGAGAGTGCTCTGTAACACAACACTGGACTGCAATAAGCTCATATTTGGGTCTGAAAGCAAGGCAAAAGCACTACCCAATCTTGATAGGTTGCTGTCAGGCAAAATGGTTTAAAACACAGTTGTCTCCACACTTACTCAAAGCACTTCTACAGAGAAATCATGCTGTCTGTATTTCATACATAAACTGTAATATATCAAATAGAAAGAAAAAATAGGAGACAGGATTTGCATTCCTCCCTTTGACACTGAAGTACACTGGAGAGGTGCAGTAGCTTTGCCCTGAACATCCAAGGTGAACATCCTTAATTGTAGCATTCTCCAACATGAATATTTTTATAATATGGATATTTAAACAAGGCCTGACCTATATGAATCCATATACTGTGTATATAATTTCTCTTCTTAGGAAAAGGATTATTTAAGCCTGAAAAAGGAAATTTCCATGGTGTTTTTATGGAAGAAGTTCATAGTAAATAAGGACCAAAGTGGCATAGAACATAACTTCAAGAGAGAAAAGAATATTTCAGGTTCCTTTTGCTAACTATAAAATGCAATTATGAATGTTCACCTACTTTGCAAAGCATTTTGAGATGTGTGGATAATTCTCAGTAACTACCTAAAGCTCATTAAAATATTCTATGTGCAAGTCACTAACATTATTGGCTTATGTGGATAATACAGCAAAGGATAGAACAGACTAGAAAGTTTACAGAAAGTAGGAAAACAAAAGGAAAGAACAATTTTGCACTTATTAAAGTGCAAATTGATGATAGTATAACAAGGGAAAGGGAATAAGAGAGGAGAGAGAAGACATTTCCCAGTTCATGGGCTTAAAAAAGCCAGTAAGACTGTTTTACACAAAGCTAAGTCCTCATTTATCCACCATTATCCAGTTCTGGATCCTTGGCAATTCCCTCAGTTGAAGCTAAAGATGTAACAAGCATCATTTGAAGGAAATTCCCTATACAGGTCTTACTGTTTATCCAGCTTTTATAATGAGAACAGAGTTCAGAATACAGCTCTAAGCAGGTAAGTAATAACAAGAAACAATTCTCAAACATTTTGCTCACACTGTTGAGGCCAACCTCAATTTCCAGTCTGTTCCTACATTCCCAGTATTGATTTAGTATCTGACATTGTTTTTATTGATCCATTTCTGCTCTTAAATTAACTTTTCAGTTCAGAGGAAACTAATGCAATAGTCTGCAATCTGACACTAATGGTAAACATTGTGAAGTTTGGATTCGTCATTCTGAAAGTCACTTAGCATTTCTTCCAAATGCCTGACAGCTCTGGGCTGTGCAAGCTCTTTCCCTATCGAACATCACAGAGAATCTGAAACAGAAAGCAACCTGGTTTTAAACTATCTACTGTTAATTTAAGTAATGTTGCAAATGTTGGCAATGGACTCCCAAGACTATACTGTGCTGGTGTTTCTTATATATGCTTAAATTTAAACCACTGTGTGGAGAATTTCTGAACAAACTCCATTCAGCTATTCTTCAATGAGACTCAGTGAACTAACGCTGACACTTGGAAAGTCCCAATCCCCTTGTGCCTGTGATGAGGAGACACAGATCCCTCAGTGGGAGATGTTACTCTGCACTGATGGATACTGTCTTTCCAAACAGCCTTACTCCTTCTCTTATAAAACCTTCAGAAGAGAAAGAAAAACAAACAATGCAACCACTTCTGCCATACACCAGCAAAGGGAAGTGGAGGTGACTAAATGAAAGCAATCATTGTAGAAGCAAAATTTGGACAGTATGTGGCACAAGCTATTCAGAGAAAGGACTGAAGGTGTCAGGAGAGTTTCATGTACCCCAAGGCAAGACAAATAGCAGATAGCAGATGCTTTCTCTGGGACAGTGCTAGCACACCAGGACATTGGGTAGGCCTGTGAAGAAAGGACTAGAGAGCTTGCATTGTTTGTTTTATGTTTTTGGCATAGCTTGTGTGGGCAGTAACAGGTTCTCTTGCCTCCCCTGCACTTCTTTGTTTCTCTCTTCTTCCTTTCTGTTCAGCTGCTGCAATGAATTGAACAGTTTGTGAATGACAAAGGAGGCACTGCAGTCTAATGGATGGGGCAAAACCCCCAATCGATAGCAGGTAGCACCATATCCTGCACTGTCTCTTCCTGATGCCTCAAGATAAACAAACCACTTTGATGTGAACTTAGGCTCCTCCCACATGAAAGGCTGCTTTATTCCTGCCATCCCTCTAGGCAAGAGGACAAGATAGTTTTGACATTTTTTTTCTCCTTCTGTCCCAGAAATACATCCACCAAGAGAGAAGACCTGCCTTTAATCACTGCCAGAGGTTTCCTCTGGAAACTTGCCCTTGGAGAATGAAGTGGAAATTAAAACATTTCTTGTTTTCCCTGCTAAGCCTCCAGCCTCCCCTGTGCTTCTGAGGCTGTACCAATAGTTGCCTCCTCACAGGGATTTGGCAGGTTCCTGGGGTGGCTGCACCCTCTGCTGCCCTGTCTGTGGCCAGCAGCAGCTGCTGATGTTGCAGACAGACCTGACGAACTGGGCTGTCTCCTGATAAAACTGGAATTGTCCACAGGTGTCAATAACACCTTGGCACATTACCAAGAGCTTAAAGATCTCGTGGTGCAGAGTCATCTGAAGAGCTACTAGATGGAAAAGCCCTCCCTAATAATACCCTGAACTTGTGGGAATGTCAGTGGAGATAAGAAGTACAACAGGGTTTCTTCCTCCTCTTTCCTTTTGTGTATGTGCAAATGCACACGTGTCCATTTTTTATGTAATACAAGAACAGATTTTTTCCTTTACATAACTCCTGTGCTGCATGGGGATCCAGATGATTTTTCTGCCTTTTTTTTCCTCTCAAATCCCACTGGCTTTATTGCCTTGATTAAAAAAAAATGAAAAAGTGATTTTTTTTTCTCATCAGTAGAGGATGTCTCCTTTCAGCTATGATAAGGTTTAATATCATTTCCATTTATGTAATCTCAAGCTTCTTGTTGTCCTGTTTAAATATGCCTGATAGATTAATATTAGAAAATGCCACTGTACACACATACTAAAAACATATATTATATGTATTCTCGGAAGAAATCCTAAGACACAATAAATTCAGAGTATTTATTAGTATTTCACTTAAAAAGATAAGGATAGACTTATTCTTACTGTGGGGTTTTTTTTTTGTGTGTGTCAAGATTAGGTGAAAGAGTAAATAATAAAGTTTGGAATGGTGGAAAGTGTCAATAAAAGATCATGAAACCACAGAATTACACATTGGAAAAGACTTCTAAGATCATTGAGTCCAACTGTTAAGCCAGCACCACCAATTTCACCATTTAACCATCCTTCATGCAAGGGCTGCTTAAGATGTTCACTTGAACAAGAGGATGTCTTTGTGCCATTTTTTATTGGTGGTCAGTATGAAAGCAGGCTAGGTGTCAGAACATAACAATCTATAACCATAACATAAATTTTATGGAACAAGAACACATAAAGTTATTATCCTGAGGTTGTTCATGATCAGAAAGTCTTCTTAAAACAGAAGACCAGCAAGTTTTCCCAGAATTCAGTCCTCTCAGCCATGGAGAACACCTAACACTCTGAAGGAGTTGCAATTCAAGATTTGTAAATCTAACCAAAGACATACCACTTTTAGAAAATAAATTCATTAACAGTTTATGCCACTTCTGATCAAAACAAGTGATCTCGTTCAGGTAAGAAATTTTCTCTTCACACAGTACTGGTTCAACCACTCAGAAGACACCAGTGTGTCAGTAAATTCACAACATTTATCTAAATGATGCCTGGTCTCAGACACACATTTCTCAGAAATCTCACAGCCAAGGCAAGCCAGTAGGCTCATCTGAGGCTGTCATTCAAAACTGGGGATAATCAGTACACAGCCTAGGCATGGAACAGTTTTAGAAGCACCCCGGCTCCTGTGTAAGCAAGTGACACATATCCATTCTGTCCATCCCAAGCAGTTCTGTAGCAGTTGATAGATTGGCTACAAGACAAAAATATCTTTATTTTTAGAGGGGGAGGTTGAAGAATGGGTCAGAATGCTCTGTGCTTTCTGAAGGATGAACTATGTGCAATTAAAAGGCAACTTCAACAACACTGTCAGCCCCTCCAGAGATGAGGTGAGCTGGTGAAATGGTGAGAAGCACTAGCAGCTCACAGCTACCACACAGTCCATCCTGCTCACCAGCACAAACTGTGGTACTCCCACTCTCATTGCTTAATGCATCTGTGACAACTTGTGCTGCTGATTCCAGCCAGTACAGACATTGCTGATGGGCAGAGATGGAGAGCTGTGCCACTGATGTAGCCTCCTTTAAAACCACACAGATTTGCAGCTGAAGCTTAATCAGTGTTCCTGGATCCCCTATCAACGATGAATGTTCCTTCCAATTCTCTCCAGTTTCCTGGGAAAGTGAAAAACCCTGGCCAACAATCACTTGATTATCTTTTGACAGAACTACAGCAATGTACTGTAGCTGGCTGTAAAGTCTACTGCACAAAAGAAAATATAACCAGAACAAGAAGCTTCACTGCATCTCCTTAGCAACTCAAATAGGGATGCCAGACCTAACCCTACTCTTTATTCTGGCTTCCACAGCACCTGAGATGAAGTTCCAGGCTTTGGCCCTCATTTTTGACACTTGACACTCATTTTTGTGATGTAAGGTGAAAGAATGTTAGCACCAGGGGCTGGAGGATGCAGTTTTATTCCTCTGACTGAAAGGAGTACTACATGGAAAACAATATTTTCTGGTCTGAGGCTATGAAAGGGTATCTTCTAGGAACAAAGAAGTATGTTTAAGCTACTCATATCCCCACCCACATATAATTACATTTCTCTGATATGGCCTTTCTTATCAGAAATAGCTAGCAACCCATCTACTTGAAGGTGAAACACCTTCCTTCTCTATAATTTTCTCAGGGTGCACTGTAGCCTCTTTATTGAAAGTAAACACTCCACTGTGCATGCTTTTTCTTCAGGGAGGCTAAAACTAAGGAAAAGAACTGACAACTGCTAATCACATAATGTTGCACAAAGGATGTTGACATAAACTATGCACTAAGGTGTTTTTATGGGATCCACAGACAATGCAATATTGCCTTTAGCAGCAATAGCTCTTTCTACAGAATAGAGAAAAATGAGATAGGATGAGGGAAGGGACAGGGAGAGAGTGAAAGGGAAATTGCATTCTGGCCCCAGCAAAGTGATGTGGCTTCCCACATGACTGACCTCTCCTGTACAACCTGTGATCACAGTGTTGTTTTCCATAAGTACATCATCTGCAGCAGGACCTGCTCAAACTCCTACTGCTTGTTCTTCTCTATTGTGTTCACCAAACCCTGATTTCATCAGGGGCAAGAGCCATCTAGCATGTGCATTTATATTTTTTGGACTACTGTTTATCAGCCACTTAAATGACTAACACTTACTATCTTACCCACTCAGTCTTGTTTTCCTCTAGAATAGGCTACAAAACAAGGATTAGAAAAGAGGAGAAAGGAAACTGATTCCCACCTTGATGGTAACTATGTCCCATGACAATTAAGTTATACCAACAACAGGGCTTTGCAGATGCAAACCCACAGAATAACTTCATAGCCACGACACAATGAGAGGAGCAAGGAAGAAAAAAAGGCACAGTTCCTTGGGTGGAGGAAGATTGCAGGTAAAAGGTTGAGGTGAAAGACAACCTGCAGAATGACAAATGAAAGGCCCATAGCAAGAGTAAGATTCAGGCTCTAAACCATAGAGCAAAACTAAAACATTTTGGGACAGCACTCTGATGATACTGCAGTGACAACCTAGAACAAGAACTGACAAATGGCTGCATTAACTTCTCATGCCTCTGAAAGAGTAATCATTCTTTTTGCTAGCTGAGGATGAAAAAAAGCATATTTCTCCATCATAATAAAGAATACATCTTTTATCCCACAGAGCCATTCCTGGCATTCTGGACTACAAGGCTCTTGTAGTTTTGGCCAACAAGCTGTCTCCTGGGAAGGACCATGATGTGGTTTTAAGACATTTACATTGAAAATACACTCCCTTTACCTCTCTCACACAGTCCCTCCCTAAGACACAGGTATTTGTATACAAATTTGTATATCACTGGCTTTGTTAGTGTTATTCCTTCTGGGATTTGTTTATCTCCTGATTTCCACTCAAATTTTGTTTGATAAAAGTTTTGATCCTCTGACTTCATTTGTGAGAGAAAACAGGTTTCACCTACACTCAGGTTGTGTTCAGAAGTTATTTATAATGGACAAATATATGACTGATACAAATCAGCAGTATTTTACACATGTGAGCAGCATTTGCCCAACTTTAGTGTATTATAAGAACTTAAACAGAAAAGATCTAGAAAAGCCATAAATGTTTCTTGACCTATGGCATAGACTGACTGCTTACCATTTATCAGACACCTTCTGACTCTGTGTTAGATTTTTACTAACATGTGATATATATAAAGCCCAGATAAAGCTTATTAGGCATTTGTGTTTGGGGTTGAGATTGCAACAACGGTGGAACAATGAATACAAATTATCTGCAGGATCAACGTTTTTAACTCCCCCTCAGAGAATTTATCAAAGCTAACACATTTATAAGTAAGTAATAATAGAAAATGACAATTTCTGGAATTAGATATGCCAAATCACTTATCATATTAAATAATTACTATCAATTGCAATTTAAAAAGATAAAGATGACATAAAACAGTGAAATTATTGATAAGCTAACAATTTCATTTTCCCTGAGGGCTGTAAATCATGAAATACTTAGAAAACCAATCAGGTTTGTCATGATGGGTTCTAGTTAAAGCTGGCAGCAATGAATGCAGCACATGAGAAATGGAGAAAGATGGAGAATGACCCTCACCCAATAGAGGCCTTCAGGCGAGCAGGGAAATGCTTTGAGCAGCCAGAATGGGGATCTGCTTTGCAGCACAGCACCTCATGGAAACCATGTGCTTGAGCTCAAAGGAAATAAATCTTAGCAGAAAGAAATGCCTGTGGAATGGGAACTAGGAAAAAAACTCAAGTATTTCAAGCATGAACATACAGGAACAAATGCTCTTTTATATTTTCAGATTACTGTGTCCAGGTAACAGTAGAACCTGTGGGAGTGATCAACACAACTAAGTTCTGGGAAATGATGAGGCAATGCCACCTGTGTTATGACAGGATTGTCTGGGGAACACTCCTCTACAAAGATTACATATGGAGATTGATTAGGTGGTTTCCACTTACCTGTCTTCCCTCCATAGCTCCTCGCATTTCCTTGAAAGTTGAGCTAAATTCTCCAATGAAGTCATGCTTTCCGTTGGAATCCCAGTCCCAAACTATGCACTGGGGAGACAAAGGGGAAAAGAACAAACCAGCACATTTTTCTTCTGACAGAAAACAGATTTTATTGAAAAACACTTCAGGAGAAATTATGATGTACACTGGGTGGAGTGTTTTATCTAAAACAAAATCAGAGGACATATTAAAACCCTATTCTTGTTCTGACCAAAATAAAATGGCAAGTGGAATCTCAACACAGCTTGCTGCTGATAGTTCTGTGTTATGGAGTTTGCCTAATGAAGCATGTATTTCAGAAGGAAAGGATTTCTTGTCTGCATCATTTTGCTAGGTGTGAAAATACAGGATTATGTGTATTTGCATATGCATGGTTAAATGGTGTCCCAACTTACATTGTTGATGTATTTTACAAATACAAGTTAACATTCAAAATCTTGTTTGCCTTGGGCAAACATTACTTTTCTCATTTTTACAGTCAGTAAAGGTGAGACAATAGTTACAGACATCATTTTTTGAAATGGCTTTGAAATTATACACATTAGTGCTTGCTGACCATATCTTGGCTGTTTCCCAGTGTTGCTCAACAGTGACTACACAAAGCAAACCTCACTGGTAGCCTTGCCTAAATTCATGCATAAAGATTAATATCTCAATGAGTTTAGCTTTGAGAATTTTATTTTATGGATTTTGCTAAATACAACTCAGCTAGCCAAGACAGAAGCACATAGCAATAACTACATGCTTTACTAAATCGCAATTTTAAAACTGCTCCAAGGACAACCAAGGGGCTCACAGCTGTAAAGAACAAAATCCCAAATTCAGCCTTATGTTCTCTCCAGATAAAGGTCACATACATTGACTGAATCAGGAGGCCTTTACTGAAAACATCCTCCTAAAAATTAACTTTTTGGGTTTTTTTTTAAAGCAGAAATGTGTTAAAGCCATCTGCCCTGTCACATGAGGAGTGCAATGTTATATCACTATCAGATGGTTCTGAGGGCAGGTAACAACAGTGGGTTTTCTCTGCCTTCTTTGTCTCAGCGAGGCTCAGAACTTTTGACCCAGAACTGGTGGACAGACAACACAAGAGGAAGAGCAAGGTTTGCTCCTCAAAGACTCCTAAAGCCAACTGAAGTTTGCTTGGTCCAAAGGGGCAGTGAGTTCATTCAGAAGGAAACTGAAATCATCGGATGGCCACTGGATTTTGAATTTTAAATATTTCCAAAGAAGAACTTTATTAAAACAGACTTCCCTGTCCACCAGTTATGCTTTCTAACCAGCCCAAAAAATCCAGACAAAGCTGGTACATGGATGTTCCCTTTTGAGGGTGCAGGGAAGACTCTAGAAAGCTTGAGATTTGGACCATCCTACCACTTCCTATTTTCCTTTC
>QUSF01000003.1:41152738-41317616 GCA_003676055.1 Chloebia gouldiae
TCCTTTCCTTTCCTTTCCTTTCCTTTCCTTTCCTTTCCTTTCCTTTCTTTCCCTTTCCTTTCCTTTCCTTTCCGTCTTTTTTTTTTTTTTTTTTTTTTAATGCAGGAATCCCAGATTAGAGGAAGAGCTCCAGTTCAAAATGTGAAAATATTTTACTCTAATTCTTGGAGATACTTTTTTTTAGCAGCTTTGACATTTAGGGATTGGATAGAGGGAAAAAAGGGGAAATACCTGCATGTGTTTATTTATAGGCTAAATTTCATAGAAGAACAATCAAATAAAAGTGGTTTTATGATTCTGGCAGTGCCTGGAAAAAACTAGACACAGTATTTTCAACACTAACAGTCTTGGAGTATTCTTTCAGATTAAATCTTCCCTAAAAATTACTCTCTGTTTCTTATCAACAGAAATTTTTAGATTAGCTGGTAATAAGGAATATTAGCTGGAATAAGGAAAAAAATCCAAGAAAAACTAATTTAATTCACAAAAAAAAATCCTGACCAGTTTTGTTTCATAGAGCTTGAAAATTTAATTTTACTTTTTCTGTGAAATTTCTTGATAATATAAAAAGCTTATTTTTTATTGAGATTACTTTATAAATATTCAATAAAATGGATTTCACAGGTGAATCATGACTTAAAATTGTTTTTTTTTTCTGTAATGGTTGCAAAAGCTATTTAAGATCTTAGAAGTAATACTAAATAAAAAGATTTGTCAAAATGCTGCAGCAAATTGATCTGAATATGCAAAAAGTGTGGTTTTAGTAATGCTGAGAACTTTGAAAACAATGTTTTTGAAAAAGTTACTATTTTACAAAGAAAAGGAAAAATAAATGAACCCTTATTATGAAATTATCCAACCAGGGTTCCTTTTCAGGTTCAGTCTTTAAACGCAATTGGACCATAGATACAAGAACAGACCCAAGGTTATCAGAATCCTCCAGGAAAAGGTACTTCGAAAAATTTATATTAGGGTGCTGACTCTTAAAAATAGGGGAAAGCTTTGAGTGCTTATTTGTGGTTAGAAATACATATAAAATGTCCACTCAACAGGGATCCAACTGCTTTTTCTTTCAAGCTGGAGTTTTTCTAACTTTAGTTTTCAGAAAGCCAGATGGTACTTTAATCTTCATATTGGCTTAATGGAAAAGGCAAACAATTACAGTATTATCTCAGTGCCATTTGTTCAGTTACAGCTAAGGGAGAAAGGGGATTCCTGCACATACATCCATTATGACTTCTTTTTTTTCCCCCAAGTCTCACATCTGGCCACAGAAATTAATTGTTACTGTCTGAAAAACATGTACACAGTAATGATCCTGCATTTCAAATGTATGTGAAAAGCATTTCTGAAATAGAGAAATAATGTGGACCAGACATTTTTATAAAAACTCCCTCAGACAGATCAAATAAGCAGGGAAGGATCTTAGCAAATCAGGTAAAGACCACAGACGATAACCAAAGCATTATTTTCCTGTGAAATACTTTAAAGGGCTTTTTGGTCTCTCTTCAAATCAATTCCTCCACAATGTAAATCATACTTTATCTTTAGGCAAACTTTAATGTGTTCTTCGGGTCTCTACTCCTAGAGGTTGCTTAGGTAGATGATTAACAGTATACCTACACTCTATTAAAAATCTCATTAATTTAAGGAGGCTTTCCATACACTGAATTTGAATGCTGGTAAATCAGTGTTCAGATAGCTGGTGAAAGAATTCAGTCTCCTACCTACAGCTTACAAGCTCAAATACAGTGAATAAAAACCTCTGCTAATGCTGCATGGTGATGGAATAGCACTGAGCAGAATGATGAAGAACATCTTTCCAGTCAGTGCTATTCCATCACTCTGCATGATCCTATCTTCCTGTTCAAAATACCCACTGAGTGCAGGGAGAGGGAGCACTATGCTATCCTTAGCAGAACTAACCAGTAGACTCAGTTAAAATGACATCAAAGGATCACTTCTGGGTATCCACATCTTCATACCTTCAGCTTTTCTTGCAAATAGTGCAAAATGAAAGATTTCTTTCCAGGCTGAAATTGAACCTTTCACTGGAGAAAGGTCCATTAAAAAAAAAAAAAAAGATATCTCAGGTGAATGCTGATGGAAATTTTCCCGGGTTTAATTTCAAATTTTTCACCAAGATTAGATTTTCCCAATATTCTCACTACAAAGGGCGTTCAAGAAATATTGCATTGGCACTGGAGCTACAACAGCACAGGCTTCTCTGGCTGATTTTTCAGAAGACACTTCCCAGAAGATGACAGCTAGATTAATCTTGCTACCTCTGCATGAACAAGAACTCCCTTGCACGATTTCTGATTCTATTGAGACTTTTCCCAAGTCTTAATATTAGAGCCAACATTTGTCATAAAATAATTCTTCCCATAGTCATCATCCTAGCTGGCTTTAACTATAAGAACTAAGTAAGAGAAAAGACTGGCTACAGTAATCATGTGTTTATGTGTCTTCAGATACTGAGGTTATTTTCCCTGTACAGCTTCTGAAAAATGCTTAAAGTGATTTGTCCCCATTAGATTTCACAATGAGAGTACTACTATATACAGCACCTTTGGGTATGGGTAATGGAGAAATGTGGAACTTAACAGTGCAATTTATGAACAAGCCCAAAACATGCTCTGAAGGTTAGTTTCTAAAAGACTGGCAGTGAGTCTCCTGACTAAATCCTATCAGGAGGCAGCTGACAGCTGGACCGCAGAAATGTACTTCTTTAAAATAATCTATTCAATGTCTGCCTATTCTATTCAGCTAGCCAGACACTGCAGATTATAGCATGCACAAAGCCAGTAAAAAACCTGAAAATTCCTGGTCTTTCCTGCCTGAGTTTCTCCAGCTCTGTGTGCTTATGTTCAATATCCAATTACAAAATGTTACCGTGGCTTTTGCTGGTACTACCTTGTCACTTAGTTGGAAAGGAAGAGTGTTAGACAGCCCTCCTGACAACCTAAGAACTTACTTAACTTAAACACTTGAATAACTTGTGACCAAAAGATACTGGCTTGGGTGGGAGAGAAAACCAAATCCTTGGCCCATTCTCCAGCTGCTCCATGCCAGCAGAAGTGCCAGACAGACAGAAAGGGAGCAGACTCAAGCAGTCACAGCCAAGTCCCTTGAATAGGAGGCTCCCTATCCTGATCTGGCTCTGATCCAGGTGAGATTCTAGTTCAATTGTTGCATCAAAAAGGAGACTTTTCTCTGTGTTTTTACTTCAGTGTGTGTCCCCTGACACTCAATAAGGGGTGGAAGGGATACCTTTCAAGAAGGAGAACTCTCTTTGTCCATTAATTGTCTGTTGTGCCTAGCTAGATGTTCAAGTAACAGTACTGAACAAAGCAGCTAAAATTCTGAACAGAAACTGTCTTGGATGGTGTTTCCTTGCATTTCTATGAAACATATTTTGTGGGTGGGCAAGAAGGAGAATGCTCACTGTTAGATTTGAATGCAATAAATTGCAGCCAAGTCAGTCATAAAATTTTTACCAATTAACTCAAAACTAAAATAACATAATAATAATTTTTAAAGGTAGAGTTTATATGACACTATGTTTCAAAGAAATGAGGTCTTAAGACAACATCAGTGACCTGCTCTACTTCTTGTAGCCCTCCGAACTGCAGGAGGTATGTGGTAGCAAAAGGATACAAGCAAATGCTTCTTTGTTTCATCTTCTAGTATCAGTGAAAACTTAAAAAACCAACCCTAACCAAACAAGCAAAAACCCCAACACACAACAAAACTCCCCCCAAAAATGCCCAAGCTGCCACCCCATACCCCCATCCTCCCCACAAAACAGAGAAGGTGAAAAAAAAAAAATCTCAGAAAAAAATTTACTCGATTATCAAAATTATATTTCTGGAACAGTCTGTCTCTCATCAGGGTTATTACTACTTGATAATGAAGCAAATATCCTGCTGTACCTCCCTACATTATGCATACCTGACTTGGAATACTTCAAAAAATGTCTTTTTTGTAGGAAGACCTTTATCCACTACTTACTCATTCTCCCCACTTGGGTATCAGAAAAGCTATGTAAAACCTTCAGCATGAAATAAAACACTTCAAGTTACCCTTTTTGTCTAGTTGTAATGTTCCAAAGCCAAATTCACACTATAAGCATCACAATACAGAAATTTGTTTTTTTTTTTCTGATGTATATGACATACTCCACTCTTTTTTCCATCCAAGTTGGTCATCACAGTTTTATCTTTTCAGCAGTTGTGTTTCTCCAGAAAGTGAAAATGAACTTTTAAAGTCTCATTTCCAATTTCCTCTGAAGTTGGCCTCCAGTGAGAATAAAGCAAAGCAACTGAAATGAGCCAATGTTTCTCTCACTGGCTGAAGTAAAACCTGCTTCAGAGCACTGTAGGTGAAATATTTTAATAATTTATTCTCAGAGAGATTAGCTCAATTCTCCAAACTAAAGTACTCAAAACCCCTTGAACTAACGGAGGAAAAAGTTGATACATTATGCTGTTAAAATATGTGCAATTTCTGTTAAGCTGAAATAGAAGCAACTTTCAAAGTCATCTTTTTGACTACAGAGCCACATTTTTTTTTTTTTTGAAAATCACATCTTCTATTCTTCTGAACTAGAATGGACTGACACCAGTTCAGTCCACCAGCACAGCTAAGTTTGCTCCTTATGCATTAGGTGAAATACTGCCTCCATTACAGGCAATGAGACTTTTCATATTGTCTTCAATAAGTGCCAAGATTTCATTAATACCTTTGTGCTTCCTGTACATAGATGGTGGTAAAAGTTTCTAGTGTTTATAGTATTTATAGTCTTTATAGTTTCTACTATAGTTTCAGGTCCTTTGCCTGTTGAAGGACACTTGAAACACAAACTCATTGATATCTTCGTTTTGGTTAATGGCAAGAGATTCTGCATTGCCTTTGACATGCTGCAGTTATTACAGCAGCCTAGACAGACCCAAAACACAAAGAAAATAATCTGCCTGTTTATATAAACACATGGGAAATTTGATTTTAAAATTATTTGCCTGGAGAGAAGAGTGAAAGGAAGGAGAATTCTTATTTTTCTACAAAACGAGGCAGGTACTCTGACTCAAAATCAAAGTGAGTCATTTTTGTTGACAGCTGTGATATGACACCTGCCTGAGTCTACTTCAGTTCTTGAAAAGTAAAAAGAGAGACCATTTACAGAACCACTTTCACTGGACCAGTCTCTCCACACCAATACTGGAGGTTTAAGTACATCAGCAGTGGCTCAGCAATGACGGGAATCCTCACAGTTGGATGTTGCCCTTTCCTGACAGCTCACAGCATGGAAGAATCATCAGGGTCATTTCAAAACCAATTACATAAAACCTCAGCTTGTTGATTACCCTTATTTGTATTACAAGGGTGCCTAGGAGCCTCAAACACAGATCTTTCAGTGCTGACTAATGAAGCCCACAGATATTTTTCTGAAACAGAGAAATATGCTACAATAAGTTAAATTATGCGAGGGAAAACTTGTAACTGGATTTTCAATAACTCTCTAGGATTTTCATGGTGAAAACATAAATAAGCTTCTATGGAACAGTCACAGCTGGTTTATGCAGCAACATCCTCAGTATATTTACAAGCAATCATACAGTAACTAAACAGGTTCAGCATGGACACAAATGCACGCACACTTCCATTTCTGCAGATGAGACCTAACATACACATCTCTGTAGTTGTATTACACTTTATTTATATTAAAGAATTCCATGTTAATAACAGTTTTTTGGATATGTCCATCCAAAAACACCCCTAGCAACTTAGTATGTAACACAGAAATTGGGCAAGAATTTTAGTATCCTGCTTGTGGTCATGAAGACTTAGTTGTCCCACAAATAACAGAGCAGGCTGGAGCATTTTTAAAGTAAGTATAAAATGACTTATAAAGTAAGTATAAAAAGTATACTTTTAAAGTAAGTATAAAATGACTCCATGTCAATCAACCAGATTTAAGTTTTTGAGACTGTCCTTGGCCTTGTAGTCCACAATATAATGTGCATTTTTTTTCAATTATGATAAACAAATAGCAAATGTAGCAAGAGCAAAAACTTCTGCAAATACACCCCTGAGGCTCCTGTTGTGAGATTATCAATATGCCTTTTGTAGTTTTCTCCATGAATATCCCTTCTTTTAGCTCACAATCTGTGCTGTCCTTATGCAAAAGAATATTTCTAAACTTTTCTGAGATGATTAACTAGTGTACTGACCCAGCAGTGCCTCCTCCCATTAGATGTATCTGAGATTTCTGCTCATAGAAGTACTAACAATTCCCTACATAGCAAACAAGGGCATTATTCATTGGCAGGCCTCTCTGGGTTACCTTTTGGAGAAGCTGAAAGCACAGCAGTGAAATTCACCATAATTCATGTCTGCATATCTAAATGCTCTCAGACAGAACAAAATTCTATCTAGTTCCCACTATCTACTTTCAGTTCCTAAAAAAAGCTCGTTAGCTTCATCTTGCCCTTTGAAAAGCAGCAGATAAAAATCAGCCATTGCCTTGTACATCAAGCAGGAAAGGAAGGTGCTGATACTTGGCAGAAAGAGTACAAAACGCTCTTCCACACCAGAGCAGCATCAACCTGTCCCCAAACACCAACTGTAATAATGATTACAGAAAGTAACTGATTACACTGTTTGTTCTGTTGTCAGTCAGTGGGGGAGTTAATGACACATCTCTTGGATATCATTCCCAAAGAATGACCTGGCAAACAGGTTTAATGGCCCTGAACTGGCCGCCCTATTCAGTGGATGATAACACAGTGGAGGTAGGTCTTCCCAATTATGGGTAAGTTCTAAAATGAAGACCAGTAGAGATTTCAAACAAAGAAAGCGTTTAGTAGAAAGTGGACAAGAAATCAATTGGCAAACATGAAGCAATTCTAAATGTTTATTAAAATAATATTCTAAACCATGGTTCCTATGGAAAATCAAGAGAGATAGGTAGAGACACAGAGAGCACAGGCCATTATAACAGAAATGGCTAAAGTAACCCAAGGGGTCAATGTTAAAGGTTAAACCTAAGCTTAATTAAGGGTAAAGGTCTGAGAATAAAGGTCACAGTTCCTTATCTCATAATCAAATATATTTGATTTTTTAAATCCTTGTGAAATTTCTAACGAATACTTTGCACTTCTTTTTTTTCCTCAAGTGTAAAGGGCCTCATTTACACTTCTGGGGTGGGTTTTTTTTTGTTTGGTTTATTTGCTTTTTGTTTGTTTTTCTCATGTTCTGAGCTTCAGTTAGCACTTTCACACAGATACATGGATTCTTCAAGGTGAGCCCTCCATATAACACCTCAAAATTAGTGCACAGAACACACAATTAGAAACAAAACCACCAGACTTTTTCAGCACTGTTTTAGTTTTTGTTCCAGAGTTTTATTTCCTGTATTGTGTTCAGTGTTCAATTTGTCTCCTGTTTGGACACTGAAAGCATATCCATGAAGAATCTAAATCCCTGCAATGCCACAAACACTCAGGGCAATGTATTATTAAAGATTTCCAGTAAAGAGTTAAATTAAGATCATGACATGGTGTCTGTATCTTCCAAAAAACCTCATGTATTAGCTAAAGAGCAGATATTTTTCTGTTTCTCGGAAGCTCGTGAACCTGCCAAAACTGTGAAATGACAACACTTGAGAAATATATTTTTTATGCAAGTGCTCACTTTTTTGTGCGATTATTGTACAAATTTCATAACCTGGTTTCTAATTTTTGTTCTTGTACTGAGAAGAAAATAACACTTTAACAGAGTACATTAGAATACCTGTTTAGGTAGGTATTCTATGCAGACTTCCTTTCCTGTTTGTATTCCCCTTGCATCCATTCAAGTGTTTAATAAGTGTTCTCCATAATTACGAGTTCTTAGTAGCTGCTCTGTATTTTCCAGGTTTATCTCTTTCTGTAACAATGGACATGACATTTGGTATAAGCAAGCAAGTTGTATGGTGGGGTGGGAATGTGAGGCTGAGCATCCTGGGAAAGCTGGCACAGGAGCAGGGAGTTCTTGCATATGCCCATCAGATTTGATTCCAACATCTCTGGAAGAAACAGGGTGAAAACCCCAAGTGCTCAGCATCCTGGTTACCCTTCATGATGTGGGGTGTGGCCATGTATGAATACAGCAGTCTCTTCTGTGAGAATATTTTATAAGGATAGAGGCATGGAAGGAAAAGAGAAACACAGTGGCAGAAAATCTGTTGTGGAAAATAGAACTGCTGAAGTTTCCACATGGATGAAATTATCTAGAAATCAGATGAAAGCTTAAGCCTAATGAGGTAATTGCATGCTTTGCTGTAGCATCGAGGGAGGCCAGATTCTTCCCCTATGAAGAAGATGAGGCACTGTGAAATATACATATATATTATAATGCAACATATATTTCTATATTAATGAAAGAATATATAATTAATTTATCAAATATGGTATATATATTTAGAATATATATAATGTTATACATATTATATGTATACACATAATATATATGTATATGTACATATACATATATATGTATATATACATAAAGTATATATATTCTGTAATACATATTATGGAATATATTTGTATTCCAAATCAACAATTAAAATAGTATTTTAATCTTGCCTTGTGTAAGTCCTTGTCTGCTTTTTATCAAGGAAACATGATGTTGTTTAAACACTGACTCATAAGGAAATTCAGCTACATACATTGGAACTAAAAGAAAAAATCTGACAGGTTTCTCTGAGTGTAACAATATTACTAAGACACAAATAGTCTTCTGCACACAGAGTGCTCCAGAAAGTAGTTGCCTTAAATCACTATTGTGATTTTCTTTTGCCAAATATACAAAGCAAAGCATGAGTAAACATTATTTAATGTGATTAATTTTGTCTCCCTTCCTCTTCTGAACCATCTAAAAACAGACAATATTTTTTGTGAAGTTATATTTTTATTTTGAAGAGTTTCTGTGCTTATCCCGTTTCTCACTCCAGAGCAATATGTTGTGACTTAAATGAAGGTTTGAAGTTTGGTACCAAACAACTTCAACAAAGTTCTGATCTATCCACAACATAGCAAAATGAAGAGCCCAATATGTCCAGAATCAGTGATGAGAAGCCCAACATTAAGATTTCCAGGAAGGAAATACTCATTCAAATTCTGTTTCTTGGCATGTTTTCCAGTGACAATGAGAAGTGATGCTGTTTAATATCAGGTTTATTTTTGGGATCTCTCTTTTTCCATTGCATTATCAGATTTCTAACAGATATTTGGCAGTTTTGAAAGTAGACCTATATCCAACCACGTTTATTTCTTCAAAATAAGCAAAGAAAGTGATACATGGCCATCATCAGTGGCATTTGAATGAGATGGCAGAGATATACTTTCATCCTAGCCCAAATAGACAGGATTTTGGCAAAAGATATTAGTGAAGATAGACACTGACTTTATTTGGGTGAATCCTTCGGTAACTCTTCAGTTCAGGGAAAACCCTCTACATATATGATGGGATCGAAGCTTGCTGCAAAAATTTTCTGCTGCAACTCCCAAGTGCTGCTGCTGCTGCTGCTGCATCTGTGATGTGCCAGAAGACTTTTTTTCAAAGGACAAGAGAGCTGACCCTGTTTCCTGGCCTGATTCCAGCACAAGCAATTAAATTTCTGCCGTCTCAACAACCCCTGCAGTTCAGGCTGGCACAGAGTTATTTGCTGCTTCCTGCCCCGAGGTGTCGCTGAGCGTTTATGCCAGCTAGTGAGGAGGTGCCAGTGTCAATTCTGGAATCGGCTGCCCAGCAGCGGCGCGTGAAGCCTTGCTCACGTGCAAGACTTTGCAATTACTGTGTTGAAAACACCTAAGATCATCACTGCTTCTCGTTCCACCACCATCTCTCAGTAGCTGAAGAAAATCCAGCTCCTTCTTGTTATTGAAAATGACTAAGTATTGAAGACTTAAAAAGCATATACTTCCATGGCATAACAGCATAGAAGGATAAAATGAAAACATTTGTACATATCCACCCATATTAAGTTTCCTCCTCTGTGCCTCAACTCTGTTCTCAGGGTGTCCAGGAGCAATAAGAATAAATGAAAGAAAATGTCTGATTCCATGAGAAATTCCTGTAAAGGTAAACCCCATACATTTCAGTATGCTAGCTTTCAAGTTACAACTACCCACTAGCATACCCCCACACTGAAGAACACAAAAAAATAGTAGGGTTACCATACTCGACTACTTTATAGCATATAAACCGAGCAACCAGTTCTGGAAAAAAGCAGCAATGCCTGTTTCCTGGGTTTAGCAGAGGGCTCCTGTGTTTTCAGAATGCCAAGAAATACAGCATTTTGGAAAAACAAGAACTTCCATAAAGAGTGGAGCTGGCACTCTAAACCCAGCATTTCAATAGCTGATCTCTGTGTTTGTACTCCAAATAAGTGGTAGGAAGTAGCAGTGCTCAGCTATCTGAGCACTAAGTATCTTCTCTGAATATGCAATCAGGATTGCATAAATTACAAAATTAAACCAAAAATAACTGAAGGTGAATAAAAAGAGGTCTGGTTAAAACTGAGCTGGCAATTCATTCCCTAATGTTAACATTATGTCAGATTAATGTGCAATTTCCTTTGCGTTTGGGAAAATCATGTAGGTGCAGACATCCTCTCATTACTCTGCTAGGTGAATTACGAAGCTGTCATTAAAATAATTACCAATGGAAGAAGAAGGGGAATCAAACATTTACTTCAATGTAATTATAAACCCTATTTCCTACTAATGTGGGTAATTTATCTCACTACTATTAAAGGAAATGGAATAAAACATGTGCCTGTATCAATACCCTATTAAACAACCATCACATACCAGTGAAAGAGAGACCCTACACAGAGCAGAATATTCAGGCAGAAAGAAGTGATTATTCCATCTGCTCTGCAGATAATTTCTGAAGATTATCCACAAGGAAAAGTAATTGAAAAAAAAAGATGCAAGTCATAAATACCTTAGTTCATCCTATGAAATAACTGCAACTGGAACTAAAAGGATTTTCTAATATCTTTTCTATTTCACCATGTCTCTTTTCCCAAACAGTGTGGTATATTTGCCCATTGTCTCTGTACAGGTTGCCACTTCTTTTTCTCATTTATTTAGGTAAAGCACAAATGCACTCTATTTTTAATGACTGTTAAAAGGAGGTAGAAGAAAAACCTCTGAAAACCATGTGAAAATCCACATATTAAAAGTAATAATAATAAAGAATTCATAGCAGAACGCTTGGTAGTTGGGCATCCTTCTGTCCCAGGAAATAGGTTTCCTTATAAAACAGGAGAAGAGAAAACCAAATAGATCAGAAAGACACAAGAGAACTACATTAATCAGTTAATAATTCTGATTTTATACTGCTAATAAAAAAATATCTCTCAGATTCAAACTGTTTACAGGGTACAAGCTTTCTTTATTGGTGATGTGTGCAGGGACTCACATTTGCAATGAAGTGTCTTAGCAGGTTCCAGAGCATTTGGTCTCATAAAGAGCTACAGAGAATAGTGAACTGACCCTTACTGGATGCCTCTGACAAGTTACCAGTGCAACTATTACTGGTGCAGAGACTACATTTCCAAAGAAAATAGTGAGAAGTTTAAGGTCTTATTATGGTAGCTGAAATAAAGCATCTCTTAAAATGCAGTGCCTTCTACAAATAACTGATGACTGTTATCCTTCCCATTTCTGTGTCTTTCAGTGCTTTATTATTGTGAGCCACATTATCTCAAACCACTTGTATAAGGCTGTGGACTGCAGGTGGCACCATTATGTCATTATGAAATGAAACAACATTATTCCTGAGACAGGTAAGCAGAAGAGAGTACTCAAACCTAATTAGTGATGTACTCCGTGAATATGAAGTATGCAGTCTAATACAAGTCCTATATACATTTAGGAAAAACAATTCTCTCTAAGGTAAAGATTAGGAGGTATCATCTGATGCACACTGTCAACATTAGCTGAAGTAAATAGAGCTGTAAAATTTAGACCAGCTGAGAATGTCCCGTTGACCTTCAATGGCATTTGGACAGGGCCCTCAGAAGGAACACCTGAGGAAAAAAACCCAAACTGCACACATAATAGGGTGAGAACTCTAAAACAGCTGCTCAGGAATAAAGCAGATACCACACTGCAGTTAATTCTGCTATGCATTGGATGAAATGAAGAGCAGATATAATCATGAAAAAAATCAACCTGTGATATTTTCAGGAACTTAACTGGAATGAAATGCTTACATGCTCCTGATGAAATTGTATACATTCTATACTCATGTATTACAAAAGGAATAATACCAGGAACCCATCTGGTACACAACTCCCATCCTCCTAGAAGCTGACTCTCTCCTATGAATCGATAACAAGAAGTTTCTGGTTGATCTAGCAGGAAGCCAGATATTGGCTTCACAGAGCTACTTGGAAAGAGAAGGAACTCATAACACCATTTACCTTATTTTGTGCTATAAAGTATGTGAAAAATACATTATACCCATGGCCACATTGAAATCACTAAGCACGGTGCTCTAGCCATGGAAGCTCTGCACTCAGAAAAGACTTTTCTTTGCCTTTCACATGCATACGCAGAAATATTTCCAATTTTTGATGACTCTGCTGTGTACAAAGACACTAATTCCAAGAAGACTTCTGCTGAACACTCAAAGAGGTACCTCTTGCTGGCAAGGAGATCAGCATGCAATGTGTACAGCCCACAAAAGCATTCACTTCCACCAGGTTGCACCAGCATGTCAGCAAGTCGCTGCACTGTCTTTCTGCAGTACCACGGGGAAGAGTTTTTAAGCCAGTAATGGCTGTCAATCTTCCTGTAAACTACCCCCCACCTGCCAGTTTGATCAGTTATTCTAAAGCCACACAAACTGTCCCTGGTGGTGGGATGCAGAAAAAGTATTTTTGCTTAGCAATCAGTCAGTTAATAGTCAAGATACTGTTGGTGAGGCTGATCAGCTGGTGGAGATTCACAAGTGGAAAGATGAAACTGAGGGTAGAATCTCTCAGGAAATACAGAGACAAATTGGTAAATAACCTTTCATATGAATAGGCCTGAGAGTACTCAAGGCTCAGAGAAATCTGTATTCCAGGAAATCCAACATTATTTAGGATAGAATTTTCTTCAATATTTGTCATACACTTTGCTTTCTGACTGCTCACAGAGTATTGTTAGGCTTAATTCCAATAGTGCCTAAAGAGTTGGCATGGTCCTTGATGGAGATTCAAATTATTGAAAACAGATCTCAGACTTGAAAGTGGACTTGCTCATTTTTGAAGTCATAATTTCATTTTAGTATAGCATCGTGCAAGTGTGCGCTTGCACTCGCTGACATTTAAAGAAATATGTCAACTTGTTACACATCATTAAATTATCATCATTATACTGCTGCATTTAGTTGGGAAATAGATGTACAAAATGTCTCATGTTCTGAAAATTACCTGTATGTACCTAAGCACAGCACTCAGTATCTGGAACTCCTAGAATAATTTTGGGCCAGGAGTAAACTTCTGTGGATTTGTTTCACTTAACTGTTAAAACAAAGTACCAATGATCAGTGAGGCTAGGTACATTTTTCAGATATGTTAATGAGGGCTCCAAGCAGGACCTGTTGCTCCTCTTAAAGGGCTTAATTTTTATTCAGACTTCTTAGCTTCTCATGCTATATAATTCTAATTCCTGTCCTTAGACAACAGCCTGGATGTCCTGCATCCTAAGATCCTTGCCTGCTACACCTGTCCTAGGAAATAAGAAACTCTTTTCTAATGTTTTTCTCTCCCTGGAGGTTTTTCAGGATTTCAGAAGATTCCCTCCTCCTGCATCAGGATAAACCCAAGAATGTTAATATTTCTTTTAGGGATGGAGGGAAGGAATAGAAGATAGTGTTTCTGTCCTGTGGGTAAGGGCCTTTTTCATTTTGACTTCTTGCTCCATCATTTTCCCCACTTTTTAGGCATGGGCTTTATCCACTGTTATAGAAACTATTCCAGGCTTCTGCTCTGTGCTTCTCTCTTGTTCTTCTTTGTTAAAGCTGCTTTGTTTTGCATAAATCTTAAAATATTTATTAAGGCAAGGTTTTGAACCTGAGTTTCCCACATCAAAGAGAAGCATTTAAATATCGATGGCATCAGCTGTTCTCTTGTTCACTCCCTCCATTTTAATAATACAATGTGGATCTGCTTCAACAGAAAAAATGGGGAAAGCCAGCTTGCAATTAGTCAATAAGTGAATGACTTGTATTCAAATGGCTTCTCCACATCTCAGCCAGCTGTTCTGGCCCAGGGACTCTTGCAGGGCTAATTGCTTCCTCCCTTTCTTTCTCTCTGTTATTCCAACTAGAATTTCCCATTCTGCTTAAAATATTTCTCAAGGAAAATTTTTGTCAAAATAGGAGATTTTCCATGAATTTCCAGATGCAGTTAAAGCAATCTTTTCTGGTAAAATTCTCTTCATCTATGGAAAACATCTATTGATGTTTAGTAGCCATTATGAGTGTTAGGCACAAGTGGCAGTGAGCTCTGGTTCTACCATGATGAAATCTCAGTCAAGCTATTTCTGTACACATTATCACTCTTCCCGTGCACTGGAACTAGGAAAAATATGGACTTAAGGTGCAGAACTACTTGGCTATGTAACCTGAGTGACAGTGTCCCTGCATTAAACCAGAAATGTGCTGCAACTTGTCCCAAGTATTATAACATTTTTAAACTTGACCTCCTGGAGTTTCATTACTATATTTCAACTGACACATGAAAATGAGTTTTTGTATATATTAAATAATTTCAGAACCTGATCATAGCTCCAACACAACAAGTACATAAAATAATTCATTGTAGGGTGTTTCAAAACCTTTCAAAGAAATGCTCTGAATAAATGTTCAATATTAAATGAACTAAATGTATTATGAAAAGATTTGTTAGTTCCACACATTAGAACTGTGAAATAAAGAAATACATTTAATGAATGCACAAGAAAGCAGGAAAGAAGAGGAATAGCTTCTTTCAGTGGTTATAACTGTAATCTTCTATTCACTTACAGAAAAATGGCTATTTAGTACCACAACATACTAGCAAGAGTTACAAAACTGAACGCAGTTAGCATAATTCTCTTTAGGAGATGTGCTCTTCACTCTGTTAGAAGATCTTGTCTTTTAGAAGAAGTGAAAAATACCACAGGAATTGATCAAAGATGACAATCAACTGGCCCCTACCAGGAAACATGATCTCTGCCTCTGTTTTGTAATATTTAACTGTCAATTTAACAGACAGTTGAGTACAGAGGGGGCCTAGAGATATATCTAGACAAGATAATAAAGTTGAGATACAGAACTAACTTTATTTTTAAAAATTTCATTGCAGACCTGTGATTTTGATTCCTCCAGTTAAGTCTCTTCAAGAGATTTTTTCAGAGAAGAGTACTGAGAACAAACCCCTTTGAAAAATCAAATCTTCCTAGACTGCCTCAGGTTAGGTACATAAAAATAATTGGTATATTTTAAAAATCCCAGCCAAAAATCCCCAGTGAATTTCAGTTAAAAGCGCTTGAATCAGGCTTAACGTCACACGGTTTCAGTTTACTTCCAGTTTAGGGACCGGACTGGAAGATAAAAACTTCTTTCATGTTTATTCTCTAGTTCTACATATTCATATAAGAGAAATACTGTTAAAAATGTCTTTTGAATTAAAAATATTAAGGTCCCTTCCAGGGTAAATTCTCCTACAGTTTTGTATTCATCTATGGGCATCTAGATCCAAAACAGTAACAGAAGACAACATAATTACCCTCATTTTTCCAGGGGTTACTCCTGAGGCTTAAGGAGGTCTATTATCCAAAGACTCAGTACAAACCCAGGCCTGAAGAACACCTGCAATTTCATCCCAGCTCAGAAAACCTTTCCATGGTTTAAGTCACTACACTGATATGCTTTATTCATTATATCAATACAGTAGATAAAATATCATGGAATTCTGAAGGGCCTTTGGAAGTAAATGCAATGTTAATAAAATCTTGAGGAAAAAAATATGCTTTAGGAGTGACAATATTACACTGGCTAACCAGTGTGGTTTCAGAACTGAAACATAGATAGAAATGGATAGAAGAAAAAAGTTAAGGTACTATTCCTGAATATTAAAATATATTTTCCTTTTTGGGCATCTGATTGTCCTTCTTCAGTTATCAGTGGAGATAAAAAAATAAAACAGTGAGTGATGCTCAGACATGTAATTGCTTTAAAGTTTTGATACATAATTCAAGGTAATGTAGAAATAAGGTGAGATACAGATATTAGAATCAAGTGTTTCTTGACAGATCAAACTTCACTTGTCTTTCATTACCTGAGGTGTGATGACCATTGTCAACACCTGAGAAATGTACAAAACAATTAATCCCTTTTTGGAAATCACTGTGAAGCAATGGAAATGCCAAAGGAAGAGGAGATTCACATCATCTCTCATAAGAAAAAAAAAAAAAAGCAAAACAACTTGAAAAAGGGAGTCTCACTGAAATGTCTCCATTTCTGTCTCTGTGAGTTAAGTATGGGAGGGAAATGGAAAAGGTGGGTTAAAGTGCACTACAAAATCAAAAACAAAGCTGTAAAATAACTTTGGTTTAGCAAAAAATAACATGAAAGTATGAGCAAAGATACTGCCTGCTGTTTGAGTTCAGAATGAGAGGACTTGCACATTTTCTGTTTTAAAAAGACTAAAACCAAGGTTTACTCAGAAATGTCCCTGAGTTCTGAAACGAATGTCCATCTCTGAGATGCTTAAGATTAGCATGGTCAATGAGAACAACTTCTCATTAATTGCAATGCACAGAACATGGGTCATAAGCTAGAAAGAAAGCTTATGAAAGAAAAATAGTGGCCATTTTAACTAAAAGCATGTTTTTTATTCGGGACAAAGAGGAAAGAGGGAAAATAAGTTGATAACTTCTTGTTTTGGTTTTTTTCCCCCAGCAACTACTACATCTTTTTTATAGATATAATCACTCAAGTCTGGAACAGGAAAAGGCACTAAGGAATTATTATTAGCATGGTAATGTCACATGAAAAATTGATTTTCAAGGAGGAGAAGTATTAGGAAGCTTGTTTAGCCTTTACAAAATCAAAGTGTAAAATAGTATAAAAGAAGCAATCTATTTTTGTAAGTAAGCATTTTTATAAACTCCAAGCACAATTAATTTCAATAACAGTCTGTTCATGTTCATTGAATAAAATCATTCATGCTTAAATATGGTTATATTTCTCCATTGCAAGAAAAGAAGGTAAATGGAACATGCAGTTGCTCCTTGTAGTGCTGTAACATTCATTTTAGTAACACTCTCCTCTAGATGAAAACAGTATTTTATCACAAAGCCAATGACTGTGTAACATCTTGAGTAATATTCAAAATTTACAAGGTAATTTAAGATTCCCAGAATATAATCAAGATAGATCATTTGCAAATTATACAAGGTAGATAATTGAAATGACAAATCAATGGCCCCTTTTCATACATGACAGCTAGGAGGTGCAGATCTTACTTACATGAAATGTATTCTTCCAAAATATGGTTTTCAGCAAACCATGAAGGGGTTTGGATCAAGCACCTGGGCAGCAAAGATGCTGAATTCATACTGCCTGTTCCCCAGGAACATCACCCTGAGCTCACCACTATCCAGCTTCCTGGAACAGAACTGTGGAAAGTGCTACTTTGACTGGAGGTTGCAAAGTATGTTTCAGCAAATTGCTCTGTTTGATCAAAAGTGATAAAAACTATAAACAAAAAAGATAATAATAACAATATAATAATAGTAATAGTAGTAGTATTAATGGGCTTTAGTTCCAGTTTTAAAATTTAAAGTAAGAGAAGAAAATTTATCTATGAAATGCTGTCTCGAGTAGCAAAAAAATAACATTGAGTTTGAGGGGCACTTCTTTTGATTAATAGTCTGCTAAAACTGGGATAGATTCAGATTGTTTTATGTGAACCAAGCAGCATGTTTTGGGGAAAAAGATGAGATTAAAATCCTGACCAACTTTAGCCCTTTATGCTTGCATTATATTTGTTTGTTTTGCAAGAGATATCTTCAGCATTATGACAATATAAGCAGAGGGATGGATGAAAGAGGGATCTGAAAAAAGAATGGGTGAGAAATATGCCATTATCCTGAGATTTTCCTTCAGCACAACATTATGTTGGCATAAACAGGCTACTCTTAAAGTGCTCTTGTGGGATTGCTATTGTAGGACTCTTACTGCAGACTTGCACAGATGCTTCTCTTTCTCCAAGGATAGCAAGTGGAAACACACACATCTAAAAGTCACAAAAGGATCCTGCCACCACTAGATTTTGTGGAAACTTTCCTAAAAGATGCAGCGCAATATTTTAAAAAAATTATCAGTAATTCTGATTTGTTTTGACAAGTAAAACTTGTGCAATATTGAGATATTGGAGCAACAGATATCCCAAGAGCAGCATAAATTAATGGACTGATGAATAAAGAAGAAGAAGGAAGGAATTCTTTCCTGGCAACAGTTTATAGTGCTTAAAAAAAGTGCATATTTTCATTTTTCTTAGTCCTGGCAAACAAAGAAGGAAAGCTCTCAGTATGGAAAATATGCCCACATTTTGCTGAATTCACTAGAATCTGTAGTGTTGGAGTTGTGGAGGATCCCTGCATCTGCAACTGAAGGGACATATATCCTACATCCAAAATACCAGAAGAACTGACTCCAATAGCAGCCTCTGCTAATGCTGCACCCTTTGAAACAGAAATACTGAAAAATTACATGAAACAAACAAATGACCAAACAAAAAAAAAAAACCCAAAACCAAAAACCCCAAACAACTCCTACCAAACCTAACCAAACCAAACCTAAAAGAAATCACAGGCAAACCTCTGCAAGCCTTTTAAGATGAAAGAGTGCTTAAATGTAATACCATGTAGAGAAAACACTTGGCTTTACAAAAAAAACTCAGCTTTTTGCCTATGAAGGAATGCTAGTCTATAAAAGACCAACAAATGAGTATCCTTCTTTGGCTTAATTATTTTCCCCAAACTTCACTTTTACATCCTAAACTCCCCTGAACATCCAGCCTGCAACTAATCTTGATCTTAAATTTGTGGCAAGCCTGTCCCTGGGCACAGGGCAGTGACAGTGACAAAGTGGTGCTCAGAATGATGGTTTGCCTTCTGTAGGAATGAAGGAAATTAACAGCCAAAGGAATCAGCACAAGAAGCTGTATAGAAGACAGATCAGGCTCTTATTTCTGTATCATTAAAGATCGAAGGAAAGAACTCAAATGTCAACAAGTTTACAAGTACATGCTTAATGCTCTGAACAGTCAAGAAAATGGGAGCAAGTCAGACTAGACAGCGTGCAGGGAACATCACATTACCAGGATCCTGTATTTCATTTTTGCAGGTCACCTTAAAGCTATGTAGTGTAGAGGATTTAAAGCTCTTAAGGAGATTAAGAGTTCAAGAGCTGTGAACAAACAAATTTAGGCTATTAAAATCACAATTCTAAATTTTAAAATGTGCATGAGATGATTATAAGAATGAGTTAGTGATTTTTAATTATTTTGTGCAAGTTTTGCATATTCATAAGTCTGCTTGGAGAAGTGCACACTGCATTCTGATGAAGAATGCCATTATCTCACACTTTTAACACAGTCTCAGCATAGCACAAGACTTTCAGGGGCAGGACATGACACTGCAGCAGACTCACAGTTTCAGATGTCCACAGCGACGCAGGGGACTGATCCTTCCCACAGCCTCAGTTCTAACCATGTGTGGCACCTTCTGCTGCCCAGTCTGCTTCACCTCTGCCCTCCCCAGGGCTGGTAAGCTTTCATCTGCCCCAATTCCTCATACCCAGAATGGCATGGGGAATGGCTGGAGCCAAACCATGCTCCTGCTTCCCCCACCTCAGCCAGCCTCTGCCAAACGTCAGAGCTGGGGCATCCAAGGCTCCCAGGAGAGGAGCAAGGGAGGGAGGGGATATGAACTGTAGCACAGAGATCCCACACTCAGGAGGAAGCTGGAAGGCATTTAGGCTTTGTTACCATGCCCAAGGCATGATAATCTGGTTGTGTCCTTTCACTTTTCTTTGTGAGTGGCATCATCATGAAACATTTGTGTGATAATTTTCAGCACTGCTTAGATCAGTACAGCTCACTGATTAATAACATTTATCATCAATCTGAAGCAATGTTCACACAAACCCCCCTTCCCAGTTTCATTTTATTAATTAATAATACTTGTGATATGAAAAAAATACTATTGAAATATGAAAATTGGCAAATTATTACCCCCATATTTTATTGTAGTCAAAAACTGAGGACTCATTTCTGGCACAACTGTAATAAAGCATTTTTTCTAATATTTTGAAGTGCAAGGGTCTGAAACACCGTTGTCTGTCTGCGAGAACAATTGTGTCTCCCTAATGTGAGTAGCCTACTTCTCAATTAGCCTGTAAAAATAAACCTGCCTTTCCAGACATTAGTCACCAGAATCTCAGATGTTTTGCTTGCAACTAGAAATGGATTCATTAAAAAACCAGAAGTAGCTGATATCAAACAGGGATTCTGTTGAAGGGCAGTATTTTTATGAAAAATGTATAAGCTGATATGTACAAGAAAGGAAGGCAGCAGAGGGCTGTGCATGTGTAACCAGGGTCAGTATTTGAATCAGGATGAGTATTCGAAGGCTTACACAGAATTTCCTATGCTATACTGCTGCTGCCACAAAATAGTAAAGAGCTAGTCCAGCTTATCTGGCTTATCTATGTGTTTATACAAAACAAACAAGACACACTTCAGCCCTAAATAATCCATTTACCTTTTCATAAAATTTTACTGGAGCAGAAAAAAAAAACCCTTGCAGAATGACCTACTAGCAGTATGCACATCATCTTGATATGTAGTTTCTCAAATAATGAAGACTTAACCATTTAAAGGTTCTTCAAATGAAAATCAGCAAAAAATTAATCTTAAATTTCATTTTGAGAGCTACAAATATTCATCATAAGAAAATAATAAAAGTACATGGTGCCAGTATCATCTTTCTGTCAGATGCTATTGAACACCTAGAGAAAGGGATATTCCTCTTTGCTTCACCACATTTTCACAGTTATTGGCAGTGAACAACTTTGCACTCTTGTGAAGCTGGAAAGGGCACCGAATAGATGCTGTTAAAAGCCAGCCAGAATGCAAACTCATGAATTTGTCTACACCAATTTTTAGCATATTGACAGATTTTGGCCTCCCAACATCCTTTGACAAAACATCTCTGTCCCATCAATGAATTGTGCTGTAGAGAAAGAGAAATACCTTTGTGCCTGGTCATAGTGATTTTAAGATTCATGTGCCCTGAGGACAAATAATCAAACCATTCCCTCGTAATTCTCCCCAAGTCATTCATGACTTCAGAGCTACCTCTGTAACTTTTCCTACCATAGGAAAAAAAAATGCTATCAGCAAATCCTGGAATTTCTCAAAACTAAAATCAATAAGGAGACTCAACAGGAATTCTAGGCTAGTAGTGTAATGGTCAACAGTATAAGAGGTGATTAATAGATCTAAACAAACCTTAGGCATTTGATATCTAGAGCTGTCTATAGAGATCAGCTGCTGATGCTGTTGCTGTTCCTATATTGTAACTTCAAACCAAGGCAATTTGGAGTGCATGGGGCAGGCCAGCCACAGCCTTTTATATCATCTCTTCTGAAAGCAGGCTAGAAGACTCGACAGCCTTACTGGTACTACTAAGAAATTATTTCTAGCCTTATTCACCTTCTCTTCCACTCAAGGATATATGGACAATTAATGTGCTTTTCAGGAGAGGAAGGCTTAGTGTGTTTGTGAAAGGAAACACCATCACTCTGCTATCTCAGGCAAAGCAGATACAGTGGCTGTCATGCTCAGGACAGGAAACACCTCTATGGTCACAAAGTAGTCTTATGCTCAAAGCAGCTTGCAAATCCTTTGAGGTGTTCTGTGGCAGCAATGAGTTAAATACACCAAGCTCTGAGCAATTCTATTGAGCAAAACTTCTATGAACAGCATGGTGGAAACAGCTAAATGGAAAGGGGAAAGGATGGCTGCAGCTCAGCTGGCTGGTCAGTGAGAAGCCCTGAAGAGCACAAGAGCTGGGGCTGACACTGTGGCAACTCAGTAGATGAGGGGCCAAGAGAACACCATCCTGCCATGCTTCCTGAAGGACACAGCTGTGGCATTGCTCCGGGTGAGCAGGCCATTAAAGTAGCTCCACTGGCCCTAGTGAACAAGCAGCTCTTGATTTCATTCTGTCTGAGGGGTACTGGGATGAAGGTGTCCCAAAGGAACTTCATCCTAACATTAAATCCTGCTCAAAGCTCTGAGCTAGTGATAGCAAACACTGTGGCAAAACTTCCCTGGTGTGCTTTAGCAGCTGTAACACACTAACAGAACAGCAGCTACCCATAAACACTGAAGTCTCTGATCCCAAGAGCTGTGGTTTCATCTAGTATTACCACAAGGAGGACAGGTTTTTTCATGGAATCCTGTAGAACTGCCATTGAGCAATTTCAAAATCATTGGGTGAGCCATCAGACATGACAACCATGCTTAATTTAGGGTAACTGATTTAGATTTGGTAAGGCAGATAAAGCATTCCTTATTGCAAAACATAACTAATTATGTCAGGTGCATGTACATTATACACATATACTTGCACATTACAAAATGTGTATAAGATCTAGCTGGGAGAAAACATATTTTTGGTAAACTAAAAATGCAGATACAAATTTTAACAGAATGCATGTTAGATGAGATCCCTAGGTACAGAAAGGCTAAATATATATCCTCAGTGTGAGACAAAGTTCACACTTTTCAAGTAACCACTGTGTAATAAGACATCTTCTAAAATACTTGCATTTAGACACACTTAATACTTATTTCTGCCCTGGTGATGCCTTGAATATCACAGACAACTTATAATTAGGCCCCTGAAGATACTCCTTTTAATTTTTTTAAACAAATGTATTATTTTTGTAAGCATATAAACTATCAAATACAATTTATAAGTAGAATTTTAAGGTAATCTTTCTGTTTAAAGTATGTAGTTCATTGCAATGACTACATTTATTACAAGATTTAACAACAAGGAAAGAATTTCTGTGAGTGTCTAATTTTCAATTTGCACAGTAAAAAAAAAAAAGTCTGGAGAGAAACCAAAGGCCTTTGTAAGTTGATTATGTGTCAGCCAATGTGAGGCTTGGCTACTTTATAAGAGACTGAAATGAGATTGTCTAGAAATTGCCTTCCCTATTTTTTCCAATCTCAACAGAAAGAAATAAAAAAAAGAATATGAAAAACCGTTTTGACTTCCATTTTTAATATCATGGGAAGCTGAAGTCACACAGTAAAATGTCCTGTAGACAGAAAGGCATGAAAGTGATGGATTTTCTTTCAGATACACAAGACTTAAAATTTTCTCACTACAGCATTCAGCTGCTTTACAAGGTTACAGCAATCCCTAATCCTGATCTGTTTTAGTGAAACCAAAGCTTCATTCTATTATTTTAATTCAAAATGGTAACACTTGTTTCTAAAGTTACACAGTAAACAGCTCTGAGCTAATTCTGGGGTCTATAAGGATGTTCAGTACACTATCAAAACAGAGATATGAAAATTGGGAAGAATGTAGAGGTCATTTAATTAATTTGCATCCCATATGCCCATCCTCCAGTATAGAATGGTCCTCATTACCAGGGCTATGCTTTGTTTCATTTTAAATGGTCCCAGGGATGTGATTTAGTGCTCTATCAGCTATTCCCCTGTGAGGGAACCAGACCTCTGATTTGGATTACAGTCAGCAGCACTTATAGGAGCCTCTGTTTCATTTCAGAGGATTAAAACTTGGTTTCAAAGATAATGAGAAAGAGCCCTTCAAAATGTTTCTCATACTGATGACTTGCATAGCAAAGCTGTAGAAGCCTGTATTTATTTGTCTTGGGATGGAACTATGGAGGCAGTAGGCAATTTGAAGGAAGCTCACAAGAAATGCAATGTACAAATCATTTGGAGGCAATCCTCTTATTTGCAAAAGAGAGACAGAGAAAACACTCCTCAGATCCCCTAATCCAGACAAACATAGTCATACAAAATATTTTTTCTTGGATTTTGTCCTCTCTGCCCTTGTTTCAGACTATGAATTCTCCTTGTAATGTCAGGGGGAAATTTAATTTTACCCTGAAAGGTCATGCAACTGGTGGTTATTCCTGGTAAGGAATGGGAAGTAAAAATCTCTTTTCACAGGGTGAATGCTGAAATTTGGTCTGTCAGAGTCATCCAGTGGATGAGAGAAAGACTCCTGTCCCTTGATACCCTGCCAATTTTATTTAAATATACCATCTCTTCAGCCTTCTATCACCTTCTGCCACCTTTTTCAGCACCCAGGCCCTTGGAGATGTGAATATCACCTCTTTCCTTTAAGACCACAGTGTATCAGATGATCTCTCCTTGTGCAATTCACTTGGACACTTAATTATTGTGACAACACTTGTTATTTAGAGAGCTCTTTCATCTTCAAAACACTTCACAAACATCAATTAACCCAAATCTATATTAATTAATCTAACAATTAATTTTCTATGTATCCAGCAATTCCTGTAAAGTCCTGAGAACAAACTAGTGGCTATTAAAGTCATCGGAATGAGTTCACTTGACTTCAACAGATATGGGATCAAGCTCATTTCTTGAGTCTGTTTCTCTTTCCTAAATCTTGACTGCAACATGGTATTTTCTTCCCCAGCATTTTCAGCTGCTTTATCAAGAATACAACTGAAGAACAGCAAGAGGAAAAAAAAAAAAAAGAATCTGTAAACTGAGATCACACACACATAGAGTTAATCAGCTTCAGTTTAGGGGTCATCTTAAATCTGACTCTCCACCTGCATTGAGTTTATGAAGATTGATCATGTCAGTCCTTGACACCCTCAGACAAATCAGGGTTCCAAACACACTGCTACAATTAGGGAATTCACGAGGCACTCAGATCATAAGCTGATTGCTAAATTATAGATTAACCCAAACAGACAACAGGGCGAGCATTTGCAGCAAATTTGCCACAGTCACTGTAAACCTTATGAAATAGGCACCTAAAGTTTTTAATAATCATTGTAGTGCTGGTGGTAGTACTTCTCTCTCTCATGTACAGAAAGAAAGGGGAATATGAAAGAAAAAGGAAAAGAGACATTTACTTGAATTGAAGGTTTAATGGTATTTATGCAAGAAGGTCTCAGATGCTGCCTTTCACAGTGTTTTTTTCAAGTTTATAATGATCCTTAAAATAATACATCATTCCCTCTGAAGACTTTATCAAAACTCCTATGCTCATGAAGCAGTACGTACTTAAACAAATATTTCTCTTAGCTTATTAAATATACACCTCATCCTAATATTTAAGCCTAATTTTTTTTTCTTTTCAGCAAGAAGCAACTTTTTATTATCCAAAATTATCAGCTGCACAGTTAACTCCAGAGGAACTTTGCTGAAAATTCAAAACACAATAACACCCTTGAAGTGACTAATAAATAAATAAATAACTATTATTCAATCTATAAAGAAAGAGTGGCATCCTCCAAGAATGAAACAATTATTCTACAGATTCCAGGAAAATGCTTTGACCTAATGAAAAGGAAACAACTTACTGAAAAAGAAATTTGAAAGTATCTTTTGATTCATACTAAAGGCATGTAAAGGTTGAGTCCCCCTTCTTTATTTTTGGACATTTTCTACAAAAAGGACTCAATTTGCAAACACATCAACAACACTAGGGTAAGCAAGCAGGGAATGATTGGCTCCACTGGCATTAATTTGGTGGGTAAATTGAAGGGAAAATCTAGAACTGCTTAGTTAATCAAGTATGACTGAAATCACCCAATCAAGAAAATAACCAGCAAATCTAGCCTGTGCTGTAATTTGTTCTTGGTGCCAGCCTCTTTCTACATGGAATTAAAAGCCTGAAGAAAACAGCAACAATAAATGAGCCTTCTCTTAGGGAACAGTATAAAATCCTTCAGTTCATGCCTTTCCAATCATCATTTGACACTGCTTGAATTGCCTTTTAAGCCACATGCTTTTTAAAATCCTGCAGAAATTATTGCTGTTGACCACAAACTGTATCTTTCAACACTAGTGCTTCAAACACTCTGACAGCTAAACTGTGAGAGAATAAAAGCAATAATGGATTTGTCTGACTAAATAATTCCTTGTATTTTAAGCTTTACTTGGTCTCCTTTATAGGTTGTGCTCAGTTACTTGCAATAGTGGCTTTCAGAGATACTGAGGGTTCATTTTACAGTTTATAATACATCTGTATAAGCAGAGCTGTAGTCAAGTATTAAAGGTCACTGAAAACTTATTGATCTAGAGAACACAGCAGCAATAACTCAGAGAATATCAAAATATCCACTGCTATTTACTTTTCCTTAACTCAGAATGGACCTGGCAATCTATAAGAAGAAATTTCTTCTCCTAATGATCCATCATTTTGCATGAAAGAGTCAACACTTCTATGAAATCAGAAGGAAACAGAAGGTTACAACTGTCTGAAGAAGACTCGACATTCCACCTCAAAAAATGCAATAGCAGACACTGGGGAAGAGATTGTTATATTAATAATAAATTCTCATATAACGATTTCAATTAATAAAATTAAAATCAAGTGATTATCTATTTGCATCCAGAATAATGTCAAGATCTTTCTTGTAAGCTGTAGAGCTTATTCTATTAATATTGTAATGAGGTTCACATTATATAATAATATCAACAAGGCAGAAGCAGCACAGCATAGATTACTAATTTAAGCAAAGTGCAGGTCTTTTCAAAAAGCCCTTGTTAACAATGACCTACCAAAAAATGTAGAAAATTCACAGTCTATGAAAATTCACATTGGAAAAGGACCGATTTATCAAGATCTTAATATGGAAATAAATTGAAAATGACCTTTAAAGTTCCAAGTGCACCTTGCTAGGACTAAGAGCATCATAGGTGCACTGGGGCTTACAAACATATGGAAGTAGACTTCTCAGCAGAAACCCAAACAATTCCTGTGCTAAGACACAGCTACTCTAACAGATCAGGTGGACAGAGCCAAGAGTCAACTGGACATAAAAGAAAATAGAGAAGAATGGCAGAACCAAGTTTTAAACTCATTAGAAGTGCATAGGAAAAGGCAACCTTCCCATGGTTACCAAAAAAAGAAACAGTACTGGGGGCTTCAGGCTGCAAAGAGCCATTCACACACACACACACACAGAAGCATTATAACCCAGTGTATGGAACAGCCCTGGTAACCATGGCTGCGTGTCCCACTCACAACTGCACCAATTTCACTGTGATCATCATCTGGGTCATGCAGGGATGAAGCAGTAAACAAGCTGAAAGCAATGATATAATTGCAACATACAGACTTTTGAGAGGTAGAAAAATATCTAATGGACATGCTTCCTTTGAAAATTTCCTCTATGTAGGTGGAAGATGGAAAGGGCTTTCTATACAGATATGACATGTGCTTCCCACTCTCCTAGTAGCTTATCAGTTCACCTCAGCAACATTTTTATTCCAGGTTTTTTTTCCTCAGTTGCTACTTTCCTTGTGAACATCTTTTCAGGAGGTTCTCCATACAACCTCAGCAGGAGATAGAATTATTGTATGCTATATGCCCTGTTTGGCCTTTGCCTAACAAGCACCTTGTTAGGCGTTTATTTCCCAAGTATTATAGCACCTAATACCAAAACAAAAAAAGATTATTTTTCTGTATACATTCCCAGGACTTCTCTAGAGAAAGAAGAACCCTGCAACTATTAGAATGAGTGGGCAGTAGATGATCCCTACCAGAAAGCTGGCACAATACCATCTTGTATTTCAGATAAACCTTTTGACAGCAACATAATGCACATCCATCCTGAAACCAGATTTGAATGCCAAAGTTTCACAATTTACAGGACTTTCACCAGAACATACTAGGATAAACCTGCCCTCAGGAGTACAGTCCTCACTCGGATTTGTCAGTAGTTACTGTTGTGATTTGAAATCTTTACATTATCAGAAAAGCATTGCACTACTTTTGGATCAAAGATGTATTTTTTTCACTTCAATGCACTAATTGTTCTGTTAGCATTAAAAGAAGGTATGATTGGCACTGGAGTGTGACTTCTTGGATGGTTTCAGTGTCTGGGAAGAAAATCTCAGTAGTTTCATAAATCTAATATATCCTTTTCATAATAAAACCGAGAGCAGCAATAATTGTAATAAAGTTTTACAAGATGTCCTTAGAGGAATAAATTGTTCATTATTCTCTGCATCACATTTAAACAAAGCAAAATTAGTTTTTTCTTTAAAAGCCCATAAGGAATTAAAATTAACAGACTTTGAAAAGAATGCCAGCAAAAGACTTTTGGCAGACCCTAACTTTTGGTTGCTTTGATTTTAGTGACTTTGCTCATCTTATCTTTCTAAATAGACATTTTAAACCAGAAAGTTTCAAATGCTCAGACGGTGTAAAGACTGCTTTGTGTGCAAGACTTATGAAGAGCTTCCTGTAAGTTGAATGACTTTCTGTGAGTTGTTTTAGGGTACTTTTCCCATGTTAATCCTCATTCCCCATTACAAAAATCTGGCCACTAAGCTCAGTACCCATGTGAATTCAGTGGCAGAGATGAAGGGCCAGGACTTCAGGCTTCCAAGTAGCCTACAGAAGTATACCAAAGGTAGGCACAATTGCAAGATGCCAGCCATTGAGAATTTCCACAAGCTGACAGCTCATTCTGAGTCCTTCTGGTGCCTCTTTAAGCCTTAACTTTGATTATGCTTTCAGAGTATGTTAAAAACTAACAGCAGGAAAAGACATAAAACTACCCAGCCTTATGCAATTACTGTTCACAGTGATCAAACAATCTTGGCAAGAAGCTGGTGCTCAGCAAGTCAGCTGGAATACACCAAATCTCCCCCACGTTAAATAAGGCACAGGGAACCCTTCCAACATTTAGCAGTAACATATTGCTATATACTTTATGAAGTGAAACAAAGCAACCAAAGTAAATTTTTCCAAAATATGGTAATGCAAAGAGTGGAATGCTTAGTCGATCAAAGTAAATAAAAGTATAAACAGTCATACAGTGCTACACCAGTCACAAACACTTCATCTCTCTAATTCTTATAATTTTCTCTCTTCTATCCTATCTGTCATCGAATTCCTAGGTTATAGACCATCTATAAAAGAAGAAAATAATTATCTGACAAGTATTATATGCTGTCTCTCAGATACAAGTGATTTGGGTGGCTGCTCTACCATAACAGTCTCATTTTATACTCACCAAAAGTTATAAAGGGCCTGAATTTGAAATAAGTATCCAGTTTTTTTATTATTTTACAGCCAAAATTAGTTTTAAAATATTCCTGTACTCACGAATGATCTGATGCAAATGTTAGTACTTTTTGCTTTTCTGCAAATGGCTGAACTGTAGCCTCAGGCAAATACTCAGATATCTAAAGCAAGGCTGAAAACATTTGCATAGACAAATGAAAACTATTAAAAATTCTCCCAAAAAGAGAGGAAAAAAGACTGTTTTGAAAATTCTCAGTAGGTTCATAAGACCCATCTTGCTGTAGTTTTCTTCTTCAGCCATTCTTTCACTGACTTTCCCATGTCTTCTCTACAGGCAGTCCTAAAGGAATACTCTTGTTCCTCTTCACTTCTCCCTTTTCAGCCTGTCTTTTGGCAGCTCATCTGCAAACAATTTTGTCTACTGTCTCTGCTCATAGATCAAAAGACCACCTTTATTCCCAGACCCATCTTCTTCTGCCCGCACTGAAATCTGAGCCTTTCTTATACCTTCTCACCTCAATTTCAGAGATAAGAGCATTTTTCTCCCTGTGGAACCTCATTTCTGTACTCTTAGGAACTTGACACTTGTTCTCACATCCTAGACTTCATTTTGTTTGCTTCTCTTCCTAGGTTTTCTCACCTAAGTCATTTAAAGATCACATGCACACAATGTGATGAAGGTAGTGCTGTGCTAATTCTCCTTTTCATTTCAGTAGCAGAAATCTGATGCATCTCTTGACTCAAATTTATATGTTGTTCCATAATAAAAGGGCTAATTTTGTGAACCCAAGCATTCATAAGACTGGTTTTTTACCCTTTCCACACATCTGTGATGTGCACTGTAACATATCCTCACCAGCATTTTATTTTTTCCATCTGCACAGTATGTCCTGCAGTAAGAGAGGAGTGAAAAATGACAAGACCCCTTCTGCAGGGTTTTGCAGCTATAATAATGAAAGAAGCAATGTTTGCAAGGACAAAATAAAATTATATTAAGCAATTTGGTGTAGTAAGAAAAAAAATAGCCATACTTTTGGGTCCAATATCCTTTCATCAAGTCTAAAAGTCTGAATAGACACCAGGGACCAGTGCTCTTTGATGTTTTTTTTTTTTTTAATTTAATATTAGCCTTAAACCTGGTCAGAAGATAAAAACAATTGGATAAAGATTTGATTTAAGCAAAATTAGCCAGAAGAAGATTATTTTTTCTGCACAAAGCTCCAGGTTCCCAATTATCTTTCTGCCGACTAGAAACACTTCTATTACCATGGCACATGTCTTTTTGTGGCCATCCTATTCTTCAAGTATAGTAAAAAAATCTCATATTTCGGTGTTTCTTTTACAGATGGCCTCCAGATATAGAAGTGAGGGAATAGTAGTTAAAATTGTGGTAGGCTGCCTCTTCCCCTGAGTATACTTTCACCAGTTAAATGATGCTGGATTTAAATTATCCAACTGATTGGGAAAAACAGGTTACTGTAAGAAATATAGAGCATAATCTACTGATGACAGTGGATTACCACTTCTCTGCATCTTTAATTTGATTATGGTAATCATAATGCAGCTGTGTGATCATCTTTTCCATCAGAGGGAAGCACAGAATAGCAATCCACAGCTGAAAAATAGAGACCAACTTTTCTTTTCTGTGAGTAAAACTACTAAAAAAGTAGGAATTACTTCTGACCTTGAGCCTGCGATCCTGGTCTCCACTGCACAGAGAATTTACAGACACTTTAAAAGTCTTCCATGCTGGATTTAAGTTATTCATCACAACCTGTAAGTGAAAAGAAGAAAGAGAACCCTTAACATTTCCACGTCTCTCAGCAGAATGCTAACAAGAGGCACAAATTCTCAATACAGTGCATTCACCAGCAAGAGAAGAAAGCAGAGCTCAGCTGGAGTTTTCAGGACTACAGCCAATGAGATATGAGCCCTTGAGGAGATGGCAGTTTCCAACACTCTTCCTCTGGAAAGCCCCCAGAAGGAGCAGGAGCACCAAATGGACTCATATATACTCACAGATGATGCTACAGATATTGCTCCAGCACTGCCATGCCTCAGTGGGAGATAATTGACAAGGAAAAGGTTGGAGAACTGAAGTGGAAGCAATTAAAGACTGGGCAATAGGGATGGGCAACATCAATTTACAGGCACATTGCCTTGCTAGGAAAATTCTGTGGAATCTGTAACAGGTTTATAACCCCCAACACCTGCCACAGCTCCACCCTATACACTTAAATGCCATTTTTTTAAGACAGTGCCAGTCATAACCACAGAGCAGTAATGTCACCGGGTGATAAGAAACAAATGTTAAAGCACCCAAATTACAATCCCTGAGAGGAGGTGGGGAAGAAGCAACACAGGAAAATGGGAAAATATACAATGTGTAGCCTGGTTTTGGCTAAATCTCATATTTCTGTCTCCTAACCTTCCAACAGAGCATCTGCCAGTTTAATTAGGTTTGGACCTTTGGCTTCATCTTCCATTACTGTAAGGTGCATAAGTCAAGACCTGATACCCATTAGTTAATGACACTAGAGTGTAACACTAGGAAGTGTTTATAAGTGTGAGTGTTTGCACACCTACATTTAAAACCACTTCCCTTAGTGACATGAGAAGCATCAACTATGCCTCCTGACAGCCCATCTGTGTCCTTGGAAAGTAAATTCAACTCTACTCCTTACCTCAGTCCTGTGAACAAGTTGTTGGGTTGCATCATCATTCACCCGAAAAATCTCCAGAAAAGGATCAGATTTGCTGAAAAAATCCTAAAATAAAATATAGGACATGTTACTCTTGAGACTTCTTTTTCTTTGAGCTTTTCAGGCACAATGCACTGGGTTCTTCCCTGACTGGTAGTGGAAAGGAAGAGCCAGAATAGTTTTAGTGAGACCTCTTGGTGTTTCTCAGCAATACTTCATTCTTGTCCTTGTCTCACAAGGATTCCCGTGCAACTTTTGTTGTTCTCAGTTTGACTATTTAATCATGGCATGCAAAACTATAAAAGTTCATTTTACAACCTCTTCCATTCGTACACCCAGCTCAGTTTCCTGAGCATTACCTCTGTCATCCACCTATCTTGTTTCTTTCTGTCTCCACGCCTGTTTGGTCTTTTGACACCAGTTTTCTAATGCATTGCACTTTGAAGTATATTCCACACTGGGGCTGAATTTCACACTGTTCACCTACCCTCTCAAAATAGAAGTTAATTGGCCAAGACATTGTGCTGTTACCAACTAATACAAGTACTGTCAAAATGGATTAGAGGTGGTTAGAGAAGCAAGTCCTCTTCAGGGTGTGCTAACATGGCCCGTGCTAAGATGACAAACAGAACAGTGTAATGCAGGAAATAACTGGATATCTCTAGGCAAATCTGTGACAGACACCAAGGTTCACATTCACACACTGCAGAACACCTTCTCCTAGACTTCTATCCGGCTAACAACCCTAAACTTTCTTACACAAACCTAAATTAAGTTGCTTTCTATAACGCTGCTTCAGTCTGGTCACAGGCTCTTTTGTTTCAGCATCTCATTTATTCTGGACATGCTGGCTGTGGGGGAGAAGAGTAACTGGCTGCTAACCCAGGAGGGAGAAGCTTTCAAATTTCTTACTGTGCTATGCTGAAAGAGTAGGGTTTAAAAGCACTAAGTCCATTTCCTATAGTTTTAAGTCCCTTCTTAATTTTCTTCTTCGAAAGAGCCACATGATTAACCTTGTGCATATGAATATTATTGCTCTGTATAGGTAATATCCAAAACCACAGACCCCCATGTCAATTTGGGAAAGTGAGAAATTCTGGTCAGAATCCAAGTGTTTCTATGGTAGTGTAAAAATTACTCTAATATATGTAATTCTACTATTTTTTCCTCACTAAATGTCAACCATACCTATTTCTTATTAGCTGCAAGACCATTAGTTTGGGAACAACTTTGGATAAGATGATAGCCAAAGCCTGGGCTTGGTAAAATTTATTTTTATGGCATTTTTATAATTCCACAAGTTCCAAATAAAGAATTAAGGACTTTGAAAAGGCACACTTGAATTCGAATGTCTGAAAAAGAAAATGAGTCCCTATGGACCACAAAGCCTTGAGCAAGGCTCGAGAAACCTAAAATCTTATCACCCCCTAAAAATGACATAATGTTTTGTTGAGAGTGCTGTTTTGTCATTGGTCTGCTTCTTTATTTTCTAGAGAAAACTTAGTGGCCCATTTAACAACTAATACAAAGCATGTTAAGATTTAGTTGTTAAATCCTTTCACGGGGAGCATGGAACAACAAAGCTGTATGTTTGGCTATTTGTTGCAGCTACATGGTAAACATGACATTTTATGTCAAGACCTCTAAAACCAGTGCAAAATTCAACTAAGTAACTCTAGATTTTGCCTCAAGGTTCCTGATGTAGATTTAGTATCTAGATGCCACTCAAAATTTGAAACTTCTAGGATATGGGGGGTTTTGGTGATCAAATCCTGCCAGATTACCAGTGTATAGCAAAGAGAACAAGCAGAGAGAAGCTGCTGGTTTAATCATGGTGACACAAAAATCCAGAATGCATAGGCTTAAAAAAGATTGAGCTGCCTCTTCTCACACATAACCATTCTGACTGAAGATGGGTAAAAGCTTAATGTTCAGAGTTTCTTTATCAAACACAAATTTGATAAGTTATTTGAAAGAAAGTGCCTCAAAATGATACATCCAAAGAAAACACCCTGGTGTGCAAAAGAATTCAGAAAGGAAACCAAGATTTCATTTAAGGCTCAAAATACAATATTGTTCCTAGCTGAGTATCATAAAGGTACAACAGCACATCAGCACAAAGGAAATAATTTCTGGTTTTCACTACCAAGATAATACCACATAAAAGGAAAGATTTTAATGCTAGATGGTGGTTTATATTACTCCCCCTCCAAGGCAAATACAAGGCCTAATTAGTATCAGAATTGAGGTATGAACAAAAAAAATCCTTCTATATTGGAAGTGCTTTGCAGTAAGTAGAAATGATAAGCTGAAGAAACATTTGCTTTCACAATTAACTTTTTTTTGTTGTTATGCTGAATCTAATAGCTTTGTATTATCCCCCAGGAATATCTTCTGATAGAAGAATAGTTGCAATATATTGTGCTATTTTAATAATATTTAAATGATTAATGTAATACATTTGCTGGTGGTATAATGCATGTTGTTCTTGCAGCAGTTATACAGTAATAACACAAGTACATAGCCTAAACTTTAAAAATTTAGATATATCTGTTTCTAAGCACATAGTTTGACACATTTTTAGTAGATTAATTTTCAGAACCCAACAATTTTTAAAATTCAGGCTTGGGGACCAAGTCAAAGGTCCCTTAAAAAAGGGCTGAAGCAGCCAAAAGACTAAAATTTTGAATACTATTCAACAGGGCATTTGATGAGGTTTTTTTTAGTAGCAGTTTAATACCAGGGAACTACATAAAAAAGCAATATTAGCTTGTATTTTGCAGATATTTGCTGGATAATCTTTCCCAAACAATGGTAACTGCTTCTCTCAGAACAGGAGAAGCAGTTTGCCTGCCTCAGTGCTCATAATTTATTATAGCTATCATAAAAAATGTAGCTGCTTGTTATGGTAATTGTGACACAGCTATTAATGCAATAAAACCTTTCCAAAAGTTATTGTTCCACAGTGAAGTGTTCTCAGTGGATCTCTTGAAACAAAGATGTGCCATTTGAGCTGACAGGGCTTCAATAAAACATGTAAAAGCAGTTATACCTTCCAAATAAGCACTGTAATAAAAAATATAACCGTTATTTCTGCTAAAGTCAGTTAACTAAAGGAAACTTTCATATCCATAATTTTCCTATAATTTTTCACCGAATGTTTCAGCCACTCTAGTAGGAAAAAATTATTAAGCTTTGTTCTGTAGCTTCTCTAAAATTCTTGCAGTTTTACATCAAGAGAGTAAAAAACATGCAACAAACATCCTGCCTGTTAAATCTTATCAACAAATTTTGTTTAATTTCCAAAAATGCAGTGTTTGAGTGTTTTTCCTTATTGTAGGAAATACATATATTTAAGGACCCCATTCTGGATCCTCTTTCAAAGATCTCCTTTAAGGGATGAAGGAAGAATATTCCTGTCCATTCAAGATGGTAGTGGATAGAAAGAATTAATTTTTCTTTTTATCCAGACAGCACATGCACAATATCCCCCAGCCAATCCTTTACCCACAAGTTGAGAGGCATTAGGATTCTACTTGTCTTCTGCCACTCTCACGGCTACCAGTGCAGGAACCCCAGGGCTTACAAAGGTGACCCCATAGCAGAGCACGAATGACTGCTTCAGGAGGCTTCCTCTGTTTTTCAGGAGATTCCAAGGCCATTTTCAGTTTGTTTATCTGATGTTACATCTCCATTCAGCTTCTCTGAGTGGTGACAGGCATGCAATGCCATGCTTAGGATTTAAAAAAAATCAGATCTTCTCAATGTTTTGATGTTCATTTTCCTTTCTGTGACATCAGAGCACTCATTCTTTTTCACCAATGGCTGAACTGTGAAATTTAAGTAACTTCAAACCTTAATAAAAATAATTACTAATAGTGCCTTGCATCTAATGATGTCAAAGTTCATTATAAGCCGCACACTTTTATTATAGAGGAAGTAAATCAAGTTTCAGCCAGGTATTGAGCTACATCTTTAGCTAGAGGAAATTGAAAGGCTTTTTTCAATGCACTAGATTTCCAGAGATTCTCATCAGTTGAAGACAGGATTTGGATTCAGATAAGACACGATGAGTTACTGCTTGACTTGCACACTGCATCATTCACAAATTCTTCATTAGGTGAAGCCCACCCTGACTGGAGGTGTTAAAATGGCAACAACGACAACACTGTTGCAGAATTTCAGACTGATCCTTCTCACCTTACCCCTCAATCACTCTCTAAAACTGTTGCCGGGACAACACTGACCTAGCTTGGAATTGCACTCTGGCAGTATCCTTTTAATTTATACCAACAAGAGCTAGAAGCTATCATAATGTTTAATGCAGATTACATTTTGCATTTGTGGAATGCAATAACTAAGTGGAGTCCTATTATGTTGTTTATGTCCTTTCCCTTTTCCTAGATGTGACAGCATGTGGAACCCGAAGAAACTTGTGTACAAGTTTGGGAATTACTTCTAAAGATATCTGTCTCAAGAAAGGTTGTTAAATTTACATTTTGACAACTAATTATGCAACTCAAAACCACTCAGACTCCAGTAACTCTGAAAGAGGAAAGTAATTTATCTTTCAGATGAAAAGCAAATTCAGGTCCTGATTATTTATGATTGTTAATGATCCTGAGCACAGTAAAATGTATTAATTTTATAAAGTTTATTTTAAAGTTATATGTCAGTACTATTCATCTTTCAGTGTACTTTCTGCTTCGCTGAGATTTTCCGGTAGTTTCAAGTGAAAATATTTTTCATAAGTTACAACCCAATTTTGTAAACCTGATGTATATGCATCCAAAGGTAGTCTCACTGATTTTATTTTAAGCTACTCTCACATCAGATGTTTACAAGAACACACTTGGGGCATCACCATCCTAAGCCTTTTTATAGTTCTGCCATATGATTCTAATTAGAAACACCTTCATATATAAGAAGGGACTATATCAAAGTATTCTATGCCTGCTATTACACTGAAGTGACAGAGAGTGGTACAAACAGACATCAGGTTTTCTTGGGCTGTGAGCTGAGATGCTTATTATATGTAAATTGCTAAACAATAACAGATGTTTTCAGAAAGAGGTATTCCTTATAATGTTGAGTAGTGCTTGAGTCAGTGAAGAGTTTTCTTCCTAGAGAGGGAAAAATTTTTTAACAAATATGCTAGTCTTTTTCTCACATTCAAGCTACATTTTGTTGAACAAAATGCGTATCATGACTGAGCTGTTACGAAGTTTTCTAGCTGTATTTTAGGAAATGTTATCAATGATAACATCACTGACTCCCCACAGAAAGTTCACTTCTCTAAACAATTCTGATCTGTGGCATTTTGCATAATTAAATTGTCTTGGTTGTAGTGTAATTAACTTGTCTTGGTTTTAACTAGATTCCCTTGAGTTTTGTTTTTTTTTTTTAATTACTTTCAACTCAAGGAAAGCCTCAGTGTGAACACTCATCTGAAAACGCTGATGTGTTTAATAAGAAAAGGTAAAAAATATCTGTCATGGAAAATCTCATCAAATTATATTTGCAGGCATTCTTATATCTTTCAGAAAGGTTAATATCAAGCAGCTTACCTTGTCATCCAATTTCCGTGCACTGAATGAAAGTTCAACGTAGTCATCGTTGCCAGACAATTCCTCAGCGATTACCTAAATGGAAAGCTACATTTGAGCTGTGCATGGTGTAATGGAAGGGGAGAACTATGCCATTTTTTTCAGCGTATGAAAACTGCAGATCCCATTTAGGAAACTGAATTGTGGAATAAGTTAATGTGTTTCTCTTTGCCATCAGGAAGGACATCACCTTGGTCAGCCCACAAACCCGAATCACTTTGTGTCATGCAGCTATGACTTGTCAATCACCTGCAAAGAGCTGACACCCACATCCACCAGGGACGCCTTTCCTCTGACCAAGTTCTCTTCCTCACAGTGGAAAACAGAGAATTCCACAATCTCACAGTGTCCAAGGGGACAAAAATGCTCTACAAGAGTTGTATCACTTGGGTCTAAAGCCCAATTATTTTTATGCCACTTCAGCACCATTTGGCAAGATAAATGAAGAAAAGAGTGATTTCACCTGTCATTAGCTGCCATAAAAGACACATTTACAGCAGGAGAGTTCTCCTGATATAGCTTTTCTGCAATAGCCACATTGGCAAGACATTTTACTGCAGACAAAGTGAGAAGAAAGTAATCCTAATATAATATAGTGTGATTCTTTCAGATGATATAAGCTGTATCAATAATGATGCCAGTCTCTGTGCTGTGCAATGTTATAAAAATCCAACAGAAACAACTAAACTAGTTTCCTAAGTAAGCCATTAAAATGCCTCAGCGGGGAGAAGGCACTGACCAAACCTGGGATATATCACTGAAAATTTTCTTTGAAATAAACCACATTATATTCTATTTAACAGCTTTAAAACTTTTTCCCCATTGTAAGTGTTCTCCCCGTGGATTAAATCCATAATAACCCCAAAATAACCTATTTTCTGTGTGTTTCATGTTCATGACCACACACAAGGCAGCCACACCTGCTTCCCAGATAGGCTCTGGCTGTCTCCATCACTTCAAGTCCTTGAGGAGCTGCTGGGAAAACCCAAAAATTTGCCAAACTGAGTTTGGCAGCAGCTACTGCCTGCACCCAAAAAATCAACCCATCAGAGGTGCATCAGGCACCACTTGTGAGCCTACTTCAGAAAGGGCAGCAGCTGCCAGAGGCAAGAGACACAAAGGAAGGAGAGGTAGAAGGCCTGCAATGCCACCCTGAAGAAGATCCAGGAGGAGGCATGGAGAAGGCCATGCTGTGGGGACACAGCTGGAGAGTCACTCTCTGAAGGAGGTGCTCCACGCCTGGAGGAGGCATTTCTGTGTACACCCTCAGGTAAGACCCATCCTGGAGCAGAGATGCCCCTGAAGGGTGTGTATAAGTCCAGAGCACAACTAAGAAAATGAGTGAAAAAACCTCAAAGAGCAGCAAAACATCCCCACTATTTTCTCATCCTGACCTGAGTCAGACAGCACCTCATCACAGGGACTGAGCACAACATTAAGTGAAGGAAAAGGGAGGGAAGACATTGAAGGAGGAAGGAGAGGTGGCAGAAGTGGAGTACTGGGAGAGGCAGGAAAAGTATTTTCCCTAGCAGTTTTTTTGGTCCTATTTGTTTCTCAGTAGTTAAAAGTTTACTTTGATTGGCAATTCATTAAATTAAGTAAAATTCCCTGAGTTGATCCTGTTCTGGCTGTGACACCTCTCAGCAGTGAGCTGTGGTGTTTCTCCAAACAAAAAACTCACATGCAGCCACACAGGGGCACAGATGCTTAACTGGGCATTAAAGTACCATCACACAGGCACATATGTGGTGTGTCACATCTTCCAGGCAAACATCAGCTTGCTGATGAAATATGACCCATGGAGTCTGACACATTTCTCTTCCATGTAGTCTGACGGTTTAGAAGAACTGGTTAAGCTGTGTATGACCAGCAATGCTCTGGGATTTGCACACCAAATTTCTTAAGTATTTTTAACTGAAAATAATGAACTTGCTCTTGTAAAGATTTACAGACTTCCAGCTGGAGAAGCAGAACAATGTTCTGTTCGCTTCCCACAGCCATATTATAAGATAGTGTGGACCAGACATTATACAGTCAAAAGGTGAATAAAATTCCAGCAAATTTGCTAAGATAAGAACTTTCAAAATGCTTTAAAAACTCATAATTCACTATACTGATTGAGTTAGGAAAATAGTATTTCCAACTTCCATACTTGACAGACACCTGGTATGTCCCCAGGTCCAGAAATTATGAGCATTAATCAGTTTTTAATTATTCTGTTGAGACAAAAAACTTTTCACACAGTATTTTTTTGTCTGGGTTCAGTTTTCTCCCATTCAAGTCAACTTGCTCTTTAGAACTGCTGGACAGAAGCCAAAGCAGATAAATAAGGTCCATATTTCATGGTTATCACCCAGTGTGAGGTCAGCAGGGACTATTAACTCATTTTCTCTCATCTTCTATTTATCCAGTGATTTAATTTTTGCCAGAACACCCCCCTAACAAGACTAATAATTTTAGTTGTACTAGAGCATTTGTGTTTTCACAAGACTAAATTACTTTCTGCTCCTCAAAGAAGACAGAAGGGAGGTCCAGAACACCACAGGGATGGGTGAGATGAAGTATGCCCAGATCATCCCAGCAGGCAAACCATACCAAGTTATTTAGGGAACAAAACTCTCTCCTGGTTCTATTCAGCCAGATGAGAGGGGAACTCCTTTCCAAACCCAGACCAAAACCAAGTTTACTGTATGCATTTAAGCAAATCAATTTCCAGCCAAGAACAAAGGAAGACATCTAAGAAATCGAAGTCCCTGTGCTCTCAGAAAGTACCTCAGAGTCTGCTGTCTTTTTTTGCAGCTGAAGGCAGAAAAAAAAATTCAAACAATCAAGCCAGAAGAAAACCATCTGGCAAATCACACCTTAAGGAAAAAAAATCTTTCTCAGTCTCATGAGGCAACAGAGCAGATACCCCAAAGCAGATTATTTTATTACAGCCTTCATCTTAATGCAGAGCTGCAAAAGTCACAAGCATGCCAGGCTCAACACAGACAAGATTGATCTCCCAAGCAAGCCAGCACAGAGAAAGATGAAAGAGAGCTAATACACTGATTTTCAAATTTCAAGATACACATGGGGCTGGCTATGACAATCCAGTCCTTAGTTGCATTACAACGCATCTAAAACTGATCTCATCAAACTTTTTTTTTCCCTGAGAAACTAGAAAAAGCCCAAGGGAAAAGAAAGATGTGTCAATGCAGGTATAAATTAATTTATAAAGGTTCTAGTCATTCAACTAAAAGTATTCAAGCAGCAGAAGTTACTTGCTGTCATTCAAGTACCTTAAAAGTAGTTAATAGTAGGTATTGTGTCTTTTTTACAAATCATACATTATTTTTTACCATTTCCTTAAAACAAGCATTTGTCAGAAACAAATCATCAAATAAACAATTTAAATACATTTCTCAGTCCAGGGTTGTTCTGGTGGCTTAGCAGGATGCTTTTAGAGAGAATTAGTTACTTTAGATATTTGTAAATTACAGAAAAATAAAAGCATGCTTAAGACTGACTTACTGTTATAGATGACTTTCCTGCTGTGTTGCCATGTTTGAGTAAGGATTTGGAGAGCTTCCTCTGAGAAACAATCTGCACAAAAATAAAAACAATGGGAAAAATAATTAGAATCTGTAGTAAATACATGGCTTATTGTCATTTCAGTTTTATGTTGCTTTTTTTTTTGTTTTTCCTTTTGTATCAAGGTACTTTCTCAATCCATGATCAGAGTTAACACAGTAAGACCACAATCAACAATAAAGGTCCCCCAGGAAGCCTGCACAGGATGCAACGGAAGGACAAAAAAAGCATTTGGGACCAAGTAAAATGGGGAGAACAGAATTCACTGCATTGAACAGAATAGTGAGAAACACGTAGATTTTCCTCAAGTATTGCAGTAATGGTGACAGAGGACAGAAGTAAGGTTTAACTGGACTAAAAAGACAATAAGAAGGGAGCTGTAAACAGCAAATCTATCAGAGATACTTCCAAAACTCAACTCATTAATTTTTATTGGAAACTGAAGTCCATTTACAATGAGGAAGAATTTATGTTACCTCAAAATATCAGCAACTCTAAATTCAGGGCAGAAGTACGCAAGCTGTCCCATATTTCATTGTCTCCTTTACGTACCACATACCAAACTTCCCCTAGAACTCAGCATTATAAATGAACTTGGTCATTAACCAAATTGTAATTATACTTCAAATAAATGGCATCAGAGGGACACTGACAAAAGATTTTATCTGTCATATCAACAATAACTAGCATCCCATTATGATTTTGAAACATTTAAAACCAGACCAGTAAAAGTATTAGAAAAGGAAGAAACCTTACAATAATGCAGAACAGCTAAGCTACAGTAATGTTCCAGTGTATTAGTCACCAGTAAAGCTAATGGTATATTAATTTATTTATTAAGTAGAAAACTTCAAAATGTAGACAAATGTAAAGGTAAATCAAAACACTGCTTAGAAGTCACAGTATTATTTGTAATCTGACAAAACTGTAGTACAGTAGTGCTGTGCAGATAGTGAGCAAAAGACTGTATCCTAAGAAAAACATTCAAGAGGTTCTTGAATGTGGCTTTTATACCAGAAGCAGTCCTTTCCACCTTTCTGTATCCAACAGCACTTGGACAACTTCTTCCAGACAGCTGATCTAAATGATCCACAAATAGACATCTCTGGAAAATATGCCAATATATTAGTTGTAAAAGAAAGGAAGTCACCAAGTGAAAAGGAGAGTTCCATACCCTGCATGAGAGTCCTGGGCATCATACAAATTTCAGCAATAAGGCACAGCAGTAGGTAATGGCCAGAGCTGCAATGCTCTGAGTAATGCAAAGTCACAGCCAGCCAAAAAATGTGCTGTGAGACAGGAGTGAATAGGATGCACAATTTAGCCTAACATCAGAGGGGGGAAATATATCTGTCCTGCCCATCAATTTGCTGAATTGAACAGAAAATCAAAAGCTGCGCCTCAGCTACAGTTGTAATAGAAGCAGCAAGACAGAAGCAAGTTTTAAACAGGAATTAAATGTGAGACAGGAGAACCAGCAAATGACAGGACAGCACATCTGGAATCACTGTGACCAGCTTCTTGTTCCTATTGCAGCTATATCTGACAGGGGTATGTCTAATCAGTTCTTAAAGAACTTAAAGAGAAACACTCTCCTCTGGAAATTTATTGTATTCATTATCCTTATGTCAATATATTTTCCTAACAGCTAATCAGATTCTCTGCAGTTTAAGTCCATTATTTCTATTTAATGCTCCATGAATAGGTAAAACAATTTTTTTCCCTTTTTCAGGCAATCTTTTTATCTGAAGACTTATCAACTCCCCACAGTCTTCTTTACTACGTAACCTCAGTTTGTCCTATTTTTCCTTCTTGACCAAATTTCCTAGCCTTCAAACCATTCTCTTTACTCTCTGATGAGCCTTCATGGAGTGGCTCTTATACACTCTTGGATTAATGCTCAAAATTAGGCATAATAGCTTTGGTCCTTCCCGTGAGAAGCAAGAGCTTTTCATTGAAAGGCTGATACGCTTGAGAATTACATTTGCCTTATTTTAAGAACACCATGATACTGTTAACTAATGTTCATAATAGTGAACTAATGTTCATACTGTGAAATAATGTTCAGATTGCCAGCTGCATTTTTTTTTTGCAGCTGTCTATTACTTAAATGAATAATTTAACACTCCTTTTTGGACTGCCTTCCATAACGCTGTTCTGTTGCCAGCATCTTACTCAATTTTCCAAACTAACTTTTGGATTTCAACTCTAGCGTTGGTCAGATAGGACTACAAGTAAGATGAGAGTATTGCTAGGATTTAGGCAGTTCTTTTGCTTCCCTAGAATCTTGGAAATACTGTTTGAAGTGACCCTCTAAGTCATTCCTACATTTATCTTCTTAAAGATAAAAGCCAGCTAAATAGGTTCAAGTACAAATCATTGCACTCCTGTGAACTGTGAGGTGCAATTCAAAAAAATCTTGTTTGAGATTCTCAGATAGGAGGTACTACAGAAATATGACAGATTATTCTTAACATATAATTAAATTATGGGATCTGTACCAGCCAGACAATTAATTATGGCAGCTGAGGAGCAGAGCCAATTTATCTCCATGAACAAAGTTGCTCAGGCAACTTTGTAAAATACATTAAGCTTTTCTACTGAAAGTTGTGGTTATTGTCCACCAGAAACGTTTTCAGATTTCATACATAGCCATAATATGAGATAGAATTTGGGTGGGAACCTGTCCTAGAGTAGCCTTTTTAGAGACAGCAGGAATTCTCCCCCTGACCTACCCAAACTTTTGCAGCTCCCTTTCCTGCTTTCCAAAGGGTCACAGCTTTCACGAGGCATTGCACAGGCTGGGAGCTCCTGTGCAGGTGGCAGATAGACAGCTCAAAGTTCCAGAAAGGATAATTAATTCTGACATGCTCATTAGTAGGCTGCCTTAATGACACTCACTCTCTAAGCCAGAAGCATTGTTCTGACACAGTAAGCACTCTGCATATGTAAATATGTGTATTTGGGTGCAAGCGTTTACCAGTTGTTAATTAAGCAACCACTAAAACCAGTCCTCCATCTGGCAACAATGTGCCAACATCGTTGCCTCAAATTGTAACTGTAATTGCAATAACTGTAAAGGAGTCTGTTTTCCATAGCAGTAATTTGACTTTTGTTCATTCACTGTACAAAATGGGTCTCACTGGTTTAAAGAACCACTTCTGGGGAACCTGCCATCAATCACCTATCATATTTTTATTAACGTCTCAATGCAAATCTTCTTCTGACCATTATTATAGGAAACATTTGCTGACCTGATTTTCAGACAGCAAGTCCTAAACAATGATAACTTGAGGGACTAGCAAGCATTAGTCTTAGTTCAGAGTTACAGAGACAGCTGAGCTGGCAAAATGTCTTACAAGAAGGTAATTGACTACAGGCCTTTCATTTGTCAGGAGTCTTTGGCTTGACTCTGACTTCAAAACATTGCAATTTAAAACTTCTGCTTCAGAGAAAAAAAAAGGGTTTTTCCAAAACTCATGTGAAGAAGTGCAGAAAGTAAATGTCTTTCTTCTTTCTAGAACACAAATAGTAGAACCCAGTTCAGCTTTAGAAAACCTCATTACATTTCGAGAACATGTATTTTCACATTTTATTATTAACATGACCTACCAGTCAGCAAATGGATGTAGAAAACAGTCCTTGTTCATGTTGGAATAGAGTTAATTTTCTTTTTAGTAGCTGGTACAGTGCTGTGTTTTGGATTTAGTATGAGAATAATGTTGATAACACACTGACATTGTGGTTGTTGCCAAGTAGTGCTTACTCCATATCAAGTATTTTCAATTCCCCATGCTCTGCCAGAGAGGAGGTGCACAAAAAGCCAGAAGGGAAGACAGCCAGGATGGCTGACCTGAACTAGCCAAAAATATATTTCATACCACAGACTGCCATGCTCAGTACATACACTGGGGAGACTTGGCTGAGAGCTGCTGGTTGCTGCTAAGGGGTGGGCTGGGCATCAGTCAACAGGTGGTGATTATACTGTGCATCACTTTTGTCTCTTGGGTTTTATTCTTTTTTTCTTTCTTTCTCCTTTTAATTTCAGCTGTTATAATAATAACAAAATTTTATTTTGTTTTAATTATTAACCTGTTTTTATCTCAAGCCACAAACTTCACCTTTTCTTTCTGATTCTCCTCCCCACTGTGGCAGGCACAGGGCAAAGAAGTGTAAGTGAGAAGCTGCCTGGTGCTTTAGTTTCCAGCTGGGGTTAAACAACAACAATCCTTTTTAGTGCTCAGTGTGGGGGACTCGTACAAGGGCCAGACCTCTGAGGTATAAAAGGTGAGACTAAGAGAAGTGAAGTCAAGTTCATTTTCAGCTACATACAAACTACTACCCAGTTGTGGCCTAAGAGCACCACATGTCCAGGAAAAATGTCATACTAGGTGGAAATGTTTCTGAGAGGGAGCATATATTACACATGAAGTTATTCCTATTTATCAGATATGCAATCATCTCAACAGAACATCATCTCAGCTAGATTTCTGGTCTGAAGTGATAAGGGATGTCAGTCCTATGGTAAGATGGGAGTGAGAAATTCCCTTGAAGATTATCTTAATTTTCCTTATTACACACAAGCCCTTATAGGTTAAGGACAGATGCTCAATATTGTTGAAGAGAAATCTGGACTTGCATCTCCATTTGATTCTTTTTCCAATTTAAAATAGCTAAAAGAGGCTTTGCACTTTTTTTTCTTCATTATTTAAAAAGTATGAACAGATGCAAGACTCTAGATAAAAGCACCAAGGCGCTGACACCAGCTGTGTACTGAGCATTGCTCAGCAATCACTCAGAGACAAGGACTCTGATGAAGGTTTCCTATCTCCTGTGCCTAAGTCGTGACTAATCAGCACTGTGTAAGATGAGCAGTGAAATATAATGACTTGTTTAAGAAACTTTTAAAATGTCTTTCTCTAGGTGGTCCTTTCTTAACCAAATACAGGGAAAACTTTCAATAATATCATGCAGAATTCCCAATGCTCATAAATTGAGCCAACAACAAGTTCAATTTTTCAACTTTTTAACCAAGTTATTCCAACAACATTGATTCAGCTTTGCAAGGTGCCACCCTGAGCCAGAGGTCAAGTGTCTCAAATTCTTTACTTGGACTGTCCTTTTCTGCACATTGGACTTTCTTACAGGAACTCCAAATTTAGTTATTTACACAGAGATTAAGCACAAATTTCCCTCAATCACAACAGTATACAACTTCAAGGTAACGTGAAGAAGTCTTTGTATCTCTTCTTTGCTAGCAAGGATAGCCAAAGAAATAACTTTTATTTCCTAGCACATCTGTGTTAATTCTTCTCCCATGTGTGTTATTCCTGCTATACATAATTTCATAGTTGCTCAACTTTCTTCTAGCCAACCTAACTCTTTCCAGGACTACAAAGAACACCTAGTCACAGTTTAGTAGCAAATTTCCCTTTATCCAAAAATGCCATTTTCACAGACTGAATATTCATGATCAAATATATTTAAGTGCAGAGCCCATGGTGGTAAACACACTTCAAGCCTGGAGAAGCAATTTCCCACCAAACAGCAGTGGTAGATATAGAAACAGAGTGTTTTTCTAACAGCATCCCCTAGAACCATGTTGATATATCAAGGAAAGAAAACTAGCAATCATACTCTTTCAAAAAAACATGTCTCAAAGCTTGCACCAACCCTTGTGTTGTGGCTTAACCCCAGCCAGCAGCCAAGCCTCGCACAGTGAGATACAAGAGAGAAGCAGAAGAGTGAAAGTGATAAAAACTTACGGGTTGAGACAATACCAGTTTAATAGGTAACTATTAAAACTAGCAACTGCTATATTGCCAAGTTTGAGTGGAGATTTTAACATATACAGTCAAAATAACTTGATTGTATTCACAAAATCCTTTTAGCCCTTGATGCACAATGAAAGAAGGATCCTGTGGTACATAACACTTGAGACATAACCATATCAAAAGTATTTCCCAGTTAGGCTACATGCTCTCTTAAGCTCTTCCCTTCTAGTATAAAAGTACAACCTTTAAAGCACCTTTTTCACTGCTACAAAGTCTCCCAAATGAAAGACAGCAATACTTTAGCGATATAGCTGTGACTGGAATGATGCAACTAAAGTGACTAGACAAATGATTGAAGATTTAACACTTCTAAAATATATTCTGAAGCTTGTAAATTAAAATATTAGTCCATTCAAGTCAGATATTGTAAGCCTCCAAACACTCACAAATATAATGTCAGACCTTAATGGCATTTCACTTGTGTAGGTAATAATGAATGATCGATTTTAAGCACAGGCAGCAGAAGTATCTCTGCCTCACAGTGTAAAAACTCTCTCCTTCATGCATTCCTCTTCAGCCTGGTTTGTGACAAAGCAAGGTTTATTCAACTCTGATGCGCTTGAGTTTATCTCACTATCTATCCCCCAGCTATTTTCGAACCCACCAAATAGTTTTCCTGAATGATGGCACACAGTTGCAGATGCACCAAGCATACCACATTTCAACACGAAGAGAGACTAGACGTTATGTAAATGTCAGAGATTGTATTCCACTGTCATGGAAAAAAAAGCTTTGGGGAACAGGTCACAGATATTGAGAAATCCCTTCAAGTGATCAAGTTCAGAGGTATAGGTCCACAGTAAAGAAAGTTTCATTCTGTCTAACTGCTCGCTGAATTCTTGCTCCTTTGTAGAGCCAGTTTTAGTGCTATAATCATCCTTTCTGTACATATGATTCTTTCTGTACTATATTCATCATTCTTCAAGATTTCTTTTGTTTGCTATAATATTGTTCAGCTCCAAGTCTATTTACAGAATTGTACCTGAATTGTACCTCTCCCTGTCTTTGTTAAAGATCCGTACCTGAAAGTAGTCAATCAAAACAGAACACTGAGAAAAAGAGATATGCCTATCACAAGAGGCATAATGTCATTACAGGAAATATTTTATCAATAGCTTAAAAGGTCTTTGAATTTAATTAGTGGGTAGAGTAGCAGCCCTTTTAGAATTAGTCACAATAATATCTCATTATAATAGCAAACTAAATTTAAATTACTCTTCTAAAGACTGCTACAGTAATTCATACAAAAAGATAAAGCATGTGAAAACAAAGCAGTACAAACTGTACAAGAAATTCTATTAACTGTGGCAAGATTCATCTAGAAAACCTTACAGCTTCAGAGATCGTGCTGCAATGGCAAACCAAGAGTTTCTTGGGGATAACAGAGATTCTGAAAGGGTTAGGCAAAGTTAGGGAGAGTGCTGCATTCATTATTTCCTTCTGCTCTGAGTCAGCACTGGTAGAAAATGACATTCACATCTAATAAAGTACATTATTCATCCCACTAATGAATTGAGCAACTTCATTTGGAGGAGATCAAAGGCCAAGTATTTAAAGGTACCTAGATACCTAAGGAGGCACACAGAAATCTAATGAGATTTAGGAATCCAAATAGCTTGAAAAAAGCTGGTCATATGTCTTTTGCACCACAGAAGCAGTCAACAGTCTATTAACCAAATATTCTCATGCAAACTGTTTCAGTTTAATTCATTCAGGTGCAATCATGACTCTTCTAGCCTTTCTCTAATTCAAGAGCAAGGGGATTTGCAATGGCTGAAACTGAACTAATAATCAGTCAGCTTTTTCAAGTGCAAAATCTGCTAATGGCATATATTATGAAAAACACATGAGAAACAATTATATTCATTACTGAGAAGGAAGATTTTCAATGCAATTTGTACACAAATATGTGTATGGGTAATATTAAATCTCAGAATAATCCTTGAAAATATTCTTGACATGAAAAGATTTACATCTCTGCAGCTTTCTTCTGCTACTAGTTGAGCAAATAAGGGAGTAACAATATTTTAACATAATCAATTCTATACATTGAAAGAACGGATAAAATCCCAAATTTGGAAATAGCAAAGACCAGCTACAGCAAGTAATGGAAGAAATGCCACAAAGGCTATTCCCACAAAATATGTCAGAGAATAACCCAACTCACAGAGCTGGGGTGGTTCACAGCATTTAGGAAATAAAAACTTTACTGGTTCCCATAATTTAATGGTGTTGCATGCACAGCTGAGCAGTAGTTAAGAACGTCTTGGCAATGTTTGTTTAGTTCTCATCAGAAAATGGTAATTCATTGAAATAGATTTTGTGAGCTCTTAAAGAACAGACTAAAATTTCTGGATGAAACTTCAGAGGAAAAAAGTCTTTCTAAGCCACCCACCTGATAATTTCTATGTGGTTAAGAAAATAACTTTGGTTATTAGCAGGTTTGAACCCTTATTGTCCTATATAATGTAATTACAATGTTCTATAAAGTTTATGGAATATAAATCTGAATTATTCCAGTAAGAGAGCTTTAGAAGCTCATGACATATGAAGGCACTAACATATAAACAGAACAGGACCTGGATTTGGGGTTTTGCTGTCTGTTATAGATTAATATTCAACAGCAGGTCTGTGCTGTGCATTGGTACCTGGAAAGGTGTGGATAACACACCAGGGTTAGGTGACTGCTGAGCAGGGCAGGCATAGCATCAGCGCTGTCTCTCAACATCTTCAAGAAGCTGTGGGTGGGCAAGATCCTGGTAGGCCAGCTCACCCCAAAAAAACCAAATTCCATACCATGCACCCCAGCCAAGGTCAAATCACCACACTATCCCAGTTGAATACCATGAAAATCAAACTGCTAAATTTCTGACTGTGCTTTCCGACCTAATATTTTTTTCCCCACTGCTTTATTTCATGTACATAAAACCCTGACACATTAAACAGAAATCAGTCTATCTCCTGACACTCAAAACAATTATGGATTTTGTGAGCAACCAAAAAGCAACAGAAGTACAAAACCCTCAGAGACTAGGTGAGGATTCAGTTGGAAATTATTAGCCTAGGTGAGTGAAGTGCCTCAACACTTTACCAAGGCACAGGGAGGTGGAAAGAGAAAAACAAAGAGGGAAGAATCTACTCTCCAAAGTTACAGACATCTGTAAAAACGTGATGTGGCATGAACTGATTCATAGTATCTAAAGCACCTGTTAGAAAGCAAGAGGTCACCTTTATAGAACGGTGGCCCAAGATGGCAATTAAGATACTACTGGTTGTGATTTCATTGCTTATCACTACAAAGCTGTGTATGGGTGCCCCTGCTTGCCAGTGCCTATGCAAAGAACAGCAACTATTTAGAGTGAATCAAAGAGTTAGAAGATTAGCGGGCAGACACACAGCCTGATGGAGCATCCCAAGCCATTTCTGCTGAAGCAGAAAGCACAATGCCAAACCACTGCTCTACCCCAACACTTCCACTCCAAACAATGAGAGCTGTCATTTACAGCAGCAGCTCAAGAAGGCTGATACTACTGCCTTCCTCTCTAAGCAAGACCAGCAAAACTAAGCCATACCTACTCAGGTTATTTTTACTTTGCAAATTCAGGATTTCTTTTGCCACTTGAAGGCTACTAAAAGTAATTGCAAATGTTTCCACATGACGTAGGAGTGAGGGTTCACTATACCTCTGCTTACACACAGGAAGCCATCACTATTGTGAGGGTGCCAAACACTGGGAGAAAGCCCAGAGATGATGTGATAACTCCGTCCTTGGAAACATTCAAGACTGGACTGGAGAAGCCCCTGAGCAACCTGCTCTAATCTGTTTTGAGCATCAGATTGAACTGGAGACCCCAGCGATCCCTCCTCACTTAAATTACTTTATGGTATGAACAGGAGGAGCACACACTCCAAAATGTCTGTGCCACTTCCCTGTGTCATACTTCAAGTAAAGCCCACTAAGGATTTGCTCCAGAGACACTACCCAGAGCAATTCATCCAGTTTTGAGTCTCCAGAGGAGGGCCATGAAGAGGGGGTCAGAGGGGTGGAACGCCTCTCCTTGTGGAGACAGGCTGAGACAGTTGGGGTTCAGCCTGGAGAAGAGAAGGTTCTGGGGAGGGCCTACAGCACCTTCCTGTACCTAAAGGGAACTACAATAGAGCTGCAGAGGGACTTTTTACAAAGGTATGGAGTGACAGGACAAGGGCTGATGTCTTTAAACTGAAAGAGGGGAGATTTAGACTAGATATTAGGAAGTTATTTCCCTATGAGGGTAGTAAGGCACTAAACAGATTGCCCAGAGGAATTATGGATGCTCCATTGCTGGAAGTGTTCAATGCCAGGCTGGATGAGGCTTGGAGAAACCTGGTCTAGTGGAAGGTGTCCTTGCCCATGGAGTTGGAATTAGATGGTTTTTAAGGACCTCTTCAACCAAACCCTGCTGGGATTCTATGAATCTAATTTCACAAATATGCTTCCAATTAAGAATAATCTTTGTGAGGTTACAAGCAAAATATGGTACAGTTTCCTTGATTAAACAGCTACCATATGACTGTAAAAATTGGTATTATTAGATATTAGCTTTATGCATTTAATTATAAATTGAATGAAAAATCCTTAAAAATAGCATATTTAAAAAAAAATTACAGTTTTTAGTTGTGCACCTTAAGCTACCATTTAACAATGTCACTTTATTTAAACAGTACGACACAAACAACTGCTTGGAGTATGGTACATTCTCTTGATGTGAAGTTCCTTGAAAAACTCGGTTTTATAAATTACATGTAATTGCAGACCATATTTTAAGATTATGCTGTTAACTGGGATAAATTTGTTTACACTTTCAACTTTCCTGCCTTCTCTAATATTTTAGAGTTTGTTTGATCTGGTTATCATTCCGACTGTAGAGAACATATTTATAATTTTCTGCCAATCTGCACATTACCATGAACTCAAGAAGCTGGGAAATGGTAATGTAGAAAGAGTCTTTCTCAGTGCAAGGAGCAGATTTTTAGTTCTTAAAAACACACACAAAAAAATCCCTCCTAAACACCTCATGCTAAGCCTGTTCCTGTCAAACCTTGCAAGAGATAATCTGCTCTTGTTTTGTCTGGAAGGGAAACTTTTGAGTGTGATGGACAAAACAAATCGCTTTGAGGAAATGTTTCTATTTAGCACATTGATATTTATGTAACTACACTCATCAGGTATCTACCCACAACCATTTGTTCTACCATGTTTAAAATGTTGCAGCACAAGAAATTCCTATTGATGAATCTGCTCTTCATATCCAGGTATGACTGACTGCATGCCAGGATGTTGCTAACCACAGTATTTTACCAGTGGCACAGTATTTTCTCGTCCTGTCAAGAGCAGTATAAATAAATCGTATAATAATAAATCTATAAGAAAATCCAGTGGGATGACTCTAGACAGTATACAGCTTAGGATCTAACAGCCTATAAGTCACTGTCCTCATCACTCTCATGGAACACAAATTTATTAGAGCATTTGGAAGGAGATTCTTGAAACCTTCCAAAGGAATGCATTCTTTCATCATTCACATCCAAGACCCCAAATTTCTGACAAACTTGTACCTATTGGATAGGTTACATGTAAGACAGAAATCAGAATAAAGATAAAATTCACTCTTCTCTGTGACCTTACTATATAACCATGCTATTGTCCTTCTCAGCATTTATTATTAATACTAATTTTGATTTTGACAGAAGAATTATTTGGGTAACAGAAGAATGATTTGGGTAAACATGCAGGTTTGCCACACATCTAAGTGATGATCTACAAACAGGCATAGGTAGCACTGAATCTCTTATACATCAACTATTACCTAGAAGAGAATAATAGAAATTGGCTCTTCTATGGGGGGTGGGAAGGGCGTCAGTCTTTCAGATTATGCCTAAAAATCTACAGCCTTACTGGATTTCTCAGTAAGACCTACTTGCACTGGGAAAGTGAGCTGGGAGGCTGACACACACTCTTACAGAAATTCTGTTTTATTCAGGCATTAAAATAATGTAGACCACAAATTCATGTCAAAATTGTCCCAAGAAAAGCCATGGGTCTATTATCATAATTAAAAGAATGCTGTAATTACACCATACAGCTAAGCAAGAGTGTAAGCTCCACGTGTACAGCCTGTTGTACGATTGTCAATTTTGGAGTCTTCATAAAGGTTTGACTTGGATGACAATTCCAGTGCTACTATTCTGGAATTTCATAAATCAGTTTTAAATTCTATAGAGGCAAAACACTAGAAAAGGGGGAGGAAGGAACACCACAAAAAAAACCCCACTAAATAAGAGATCAGAGTCCTCCAAATACATTACTGTGAACAGGATTCACACTGTTATTTTTTCTTGGTAACCATTAAAATTACACTGCAAACAACCCAGTTGTGTGCTATTTATAGTGATCAAATCATTATAAAGATATTTATGCTACAGGCAGCAGCAGTGACAGTTTCCCCCCCTTCTTTTTCAAGCCAATTAAACAAGAAGAACATGATAATAACATTTTGCTTTGTTTTCCATTCCCCTTGGTGTTATAGGATAGCTTATTTTCATTGATCAAGATCACAAGAATTCTGTCAAAAGGAACAGACTTTATAGTGCACTGTAAATATCCTAAATACTAACATCTTTATTTTGAGCTTCCAATTTAGTAAATGTATATATTTCATATTATTTCTCTTGTTGAGAGGACTTTTCCTCGTCCAGCATGTTTGGCCTAAGAGCTGTGGGAAGAAAATCAAAGCGACTCCTGTGTGCTGGGGCTGAGTGATGAGCAATAAAGGGTGAGAAAACAGGGAACCAAAGCTTCGCAGCATCTTCCATGACACCCTGTCCTGTTCATAATACAAACTTATGTGGAAGCACTGCAAAGGAAAATCTAAACAAAAGCACTTCCTACTCTTGGCAGACAGCATGGAGAACAAATTTACACTCAGCTCAGTAAAATTTGGCATTGCCATTATGGACAGAGCAGAAATCTGTGCTATGAAACCCTGCATGACAAAAATTCTGGCAGTCTGAAATAATTGTGCTCGGGACACTGCAGTGTGCCACCAGTCAGCAATGTGGGAATTCACCACAGAGTTGTCTATGATGATATCTAGATATCGATCTTGTGGGTAGACTCATCACCCTTAAATTTAGTAATCAAAAAAGTTAAGTATCTTCCCATAGCCAGCTGTCTAGACTCTCTTGACAAATGATGAGGAAAGACAGGTATCTCCTGAAGACAATTTATCCTAATCTAGGATAGGTGTCAGGCAGAATGAATCAACGGTTGGAACCGTCTATTTCTCTCCATTGAACTAAAGATGGAAATCAGAAGAGTAACTTAGTCTAGACACCTAACTTTTGAATGACTGAGAGTCAGGGAGATGAATCCAATCTTATCTCTCTATTTGCCACATCACCAGGCACAACCCTATGTGAATAAAGTGTATTTCTAAGTGTTTTTTGGACTTGGAACTTGCTTTAAATCCCATGCAATTTTAGGAACAACAACTTTCTTCAAAATCAGTCTAATTTCCAGTGCCCAATGAGCATGGGCTTTCAGTGTCCAAAGCCAATCACTGATCTTCCATTTCCTATAGGCACTGTCTGACTTGAAGCTGTACTACAGCAGTCAAACAAACCAGCAGAAGTTCTCAATTATCCAATTCAAAGCACCAATTAAGAATTTTGCCACAAATCTCACCAATCAGTAACTTAACAAAGAACATATTTCATATATATACAAAAAACGAGCAACAAGGAGGAAAATGGCACTGACACTTACTTGCCCAAGTGTGCACTCCATGCCACCAAGGAAATCTGCTTCCTTCAGCCCATTGTGATTGCTGCTAATGTCATGGACCTCAAACCGCAATCGCTGCACCTCTTCAAAATAGAAGTCCACCGTGAACAGCTTGGAGAAGACAGGATTTATACAGGTTCGAATCACTTCTGTCCTGTCAACCTGTCAAATCAAAAAGAGGTCAAATGAGTTGCTTCTCTTTCTACCAGTGATGGACAACCATGAGCTCCTGAAATACACTTTGCTCATTTATCAGGACTGACAGCTGGGACTGTGGCCATGGACAGTCCTGTTTGTACTGCCAGCAGCAGCTGCCCTTTCTGTGCTGGGCTGACCACAAACACAAGACCACCTTCCCTTGCCTATCCTTCCAGCAAGTCTTTAGCAGAATAACTGGGAAATAAACTAAAGAATTTACGTCTCCAGCAGTACCCATCCATCACTACAAAACAGCAGCAGAGTGATACAGTCCCATCAAACTAAATGGAAGAGAGAGTAACACTGTCAGTAATTATTCATTTCAGACAATTTGCATGATTAAAGAGTGGAGAACTGGATCCACAGCAACAGCTTTTCTTAAAAATATATAAATTTTTCCATCCTGTTTAGTTGCATCACAAGAATCCAATGGGTTACACACTGTTTATTCCCACCTCGGAGTCTTAAGACTTCTATAGAAACATCATTAAATCTGTATTGCTATTTCTTAAAAAAAAGTGCTTAAAGATTACTTTCTAGTTCTCTTAAGATGTAGTAGTTGGGTTTCCTATTTTTGAAATAGGTGTTTGTTATTTTTCATTATGATGCATCATTGGTGACAACATAAGCAATGAAGCAATTTCCTTTTTTCTACTCTCTTTGCCCTGGCACAGAAAAAAGCTTAATAATTCTGTAAGATTAAAGGAACTGATCCTGAAATGAAGTAGGACTTGGGCACATCAGTGACTAGATAGGAGGTGGCTGGTGTGCCATGGAACAGACAAATTAAATTGCTCAGAGGAAGAGTGATGAGATCCTTTGTCTGATTCCTGATCAGGAACATCTGTTGTGCAAAAAATGACAGCCGCTTGCTTCACTTTTCAGAGTTTATAATGCATTAGCCTTTCTAGTAGTTATCAGCAAGGACACAAAGAGTAAAGCAAATCAAAAGCAGGTTAAAGAATGAACAGTTCCTGGTAGAACAGATTTATTTTAGTGCTCACCAAAGGTGTCAGATTGACAGCTCTGACAGCCGAAATCCTTTAGCTAATCATCAAACAATGCTACCACTCATAGAATAGATGCAAACCAGTGTTACCATTGCTGTCTTCTCACACAGCTGTGTCAATGTGCTCTGACTATGCCAGGAGGAGACCATCACAAAAAGGAAAGAAAGCAACCTTGCTTATGTATTCATTCTTAATAAATTTGCATAGACTACCTGAAAATGATGGGTTTGACATCAGTCATGCAAAGAATAATAAGAGTAATATAAGGTGAGAAAGGATACCATCCACCTTCATTCAGAATCTGGTCTATCTCAAAAAATTTTTTGTTCTCTCCACTAGCAATCAGTATGACTCCAAATCACTATTACTGCTACAAGGAGAAATATTTCTTATGTTGGATAATGATGACTAATAAGTTCACTGAGACATTCCTGAGACTTCTTCTAAGTGAAGTGTTCTGATTCACTTCAGAACAGTGGTCATCTCATGAACTAGTGCTTCTGCAGACCCATTAATTAAAATATTTAAATTAATGCCTTTAAATCTTTTTCATAGCCACAGCAATCTCGTGAACTCATTCCTTGTGTAAAAAATGTCAATTCAATAGCATCTTTTTAATTGCTTCATTGGTCCGGCAGATCCCAGGCAGTAACTGAAGTTTCTGGTACTGTTTCACCTCATCTCTCCCTTTCTGCTGGAAAGGGTTCTTCACTGTGAAATACATCAAGATTTACACTTGCAGTCAACACAGGTTAAATATGTGGCTGCTCAAGGGAGCAAAGTGCCAGAAAATGGAGGCGCAGGTCTTCACAGGGACATTAAAAATTTCAGTCTGACACAGATAAGACATTGTTTGCTTTTTCCAGCCTGTGATTGACTGACATCCTTCCCTTGACAGACATAGTACTGAAATATAGCCATTTTACTGAATTTCCCCCTCTTCCCATATTATTGAGATGATACATCAAACCAGCATGTCAGAGCATGGGATTACATGAGAAAAATCTGTATCGAAAGAAGCAATGCCAACAATCAATACAAAATTCCTTGTGCCTCTCTCAGCCATCAGCTATAGCATTAACCCCTATTAGTCCACCTTGGCCCCAGTCTGCTTTGTCAGCATACTTCACAATTACCCTACTCCTTGGCCAGACAGTCGGGAAGCATCCGCAGCATGGGATGCCCAGCTCCATTCCCTGGCTCTGATTACTGTGCAGCAGGGCTGAGCACTGAAAACCAGCTGGAGTGACTCGTGATGAAGAATCAGTGGCAAACAGAACAGCTCAAGAAATTCCCCAACTCACACGGAACACTCTGGTTAGGAGATGCTGCATAAACACAAGGTTTAATGTCCACTTGATTCCTGTCACTTTTTAAAGGCTGTTCTCTCTTCAGTATTCTTGCTCTCATATTCAATCATAAAGCCTCTCTTTAGAAATGCTGGATGAGTGTGAAACCTTAATGAAAAGTGGTGAAAATACTATTGCCAAGTGCATTTTCATGCTGATAACTATCAAAAAATTCATGATCTAGGGGGCTGCAGACACTTACAAAAACAAAACAAAACAAAAGAAAAAGTAAACCTGACCTGGTTTTGACTACAAGTTACCCTAATACCTTCAGGACCTGTTTAATTTAAATCAAAATATGGTGTCATCCTCCATGCTGACCCAAAATACGGGTTCATAGCAGCCTGACAAGATGTCAGCCTCAAGCCATATGCCCTTAGTCCTGCTGTCACCCAAAATCACTTACAGCACTTTCACTTATATGGATGATGAAGGCTCAAATGCTTAAAGAAAACACAGTGTAGCTTTGCCCAGCCTCATTAACTAAGCACTCAGGAAGTTACAATTTCTCAGCACAAATGTTTTCTACAACATAATGAAGAACACTAAATCTCCATTACTTTTGAAGAAGTCAGCTTTAAAATCCAACAACAGCATGTTATAATCGAGTGGAACTTACACTTTTGTTCTTGTTACAGAAAACCCTAATCCTGACGAGACGCAGATTTTTCAACATGGACAGGGGTCATGCCCACAACTTCAGAATTTGCTGATGCCTGACATATGAGCCATCTGTTATTCTGGGACTTTGCTAGAACAAGGAATATCTCCAACTCACTGAAGCAGAACAAATTTTCAAAAGAAACAACTGACAGCTACATGCACCTTTGGGCTGTGTTAGGAGGTAAAACTGACCTTAAAAAGAGCAGCGTTCATCCGACACCATGATCCGAACATCTGCTTCATGGTGCAGCTTCATCTGCACTTTCCCTTCAAGGACAATTTAAACAGAGAAAAGGACTTGCATCTCCACCTCCTGGGATGGACTCACACTGCTTTCCCTCTTCATCTCTTTAGGTCCTTGTCACTTCACAGAAGGTGGCACCCTGCTGAGTAGCCAGGATTATTTGGCAGACCCATCTGGATGCAGCCACCCTGTGAGCTTCCCCTTGGGGAACTATGAATGACATACAAACACCAAAGTTGGCATCCACAGTGTAAAGTGCCATCTCAACAGCAGGAATTAAAATATAGGAAAGAAAAGGGGACTTCCGAATCCTCTTGTCAAACTCGCAGGGAGTTGGATGCTGAGTCTGAAACCTGTTTTCTCTCTCCACTGTTGACATGGATGGACAGTTGTCAGAAATGTTTGCCTGTTTCCCTGTTTGCCCACCATCACTGCTGAAGAACTGAAAAACTGTCTTTGCAGTCAGACAGCATCAAATCAAAGAAGGCACAAAGGACCGATGAACAAATACTAAAATTCAGGTTTCTTATGCTGTTTATATCTTTTGTCTGTGAGCTGCTGAAAAGCAGCGAGTTTTGCATAATTGTGATAAATATTGTCTCTTCTGAGAACTGAAGAAGCAGTTCTTTGTCCTGGAAAAAAAAAAATCACTGACAAAAAAGTAATTAAATGGTTGAAGTATCAACTAAGGATCTCCGGTACATCTTCCACCTTTAGCTGAGAAATGAAGCCAAGGAAAAAGATCTAGCCCAAGGGGGATTTTTTAATCTTCTTCTGTCAAAATTAGATGAAGTTTAAGGTATTGGATATACAAAGATGAACAAAGATTACATAGAAGCTTAAGTGTCACCTGGTATCTAGAGCTGTCAAGTGATCATAAAAACAACTTTCTCACTATGTCCTTGGGAATCAGGAAAATGGGGAATTGTCTACAGGACTCAAAGCTCTGCACCTTGAAGTCACGGTTGAGTATTTAGCACAAATCAGTGATGTGGAGAACTCCATGCCCCACACAGATAATTGGTACCTATCTGCTCTCCAGTGTATTTCTAGCAGACATGCAACTGGCACAAAAGAAACACATCTTCACTGGTTGTTTCTTGGCATCATTGAGGTGAAGAGCAGCCAAGGGCCATGAAGAATTCACTGTGTTCTCACCAAAATGACAATTTTAGGAGGGAAATTTTAAACAGGCTCACAAAATGGTATAGCTGCCCCATGAACTAAGGTAGATCTTTGGTCTACAAAATGATGGTCTGAAAATTTATACGGGTGCTGCAGTTCCTTCGGTGCTTATTGCAAAAACCTAGCTGAAGAGCCATAAAAATGATCATTCCATTAAATAGAGAATGCGTGTGCCAGCAGAATGTGTTTTTTTGTCGTTGTTACATTTTTAGCAATTTTTTAGTCCAACAAATTGACCCATTGTTCCTTGCATGTTTTAGAGGCCAACAAGGGAAAACCAACAGGATCTATTTTCTGTAGAAGTCATTATAAAATTCTGATTAAATCTAGTAAAATCACATTTGTCAGCTGAGTTGATAAAAAGTACAGAGGTGAAGGGTTAGCATTATTTTTAGGTCATCTGAATCTTAACAAGACTGAAAATTTCCATGATACAGTACCTTACATGAAAATTTGATACCAAGGAGAAAGCAATTTACACTTTGCTTGCTGGTTTCCGAGAAAGTTATTAATATATTTTTTATTAATCACAGTGCTTTCACAGCACTGCTTTCACATCTCCATCCCACGAATGATAAGTTATTGCAAAGGTCACCATAATTTATGGCTCTTATTTTCAGTTTAATTGATAATTGAAAACAGTGGAAAGAAATTAGTAGATTCTTTTCAGGCTGTAGAGTTCAGGGCTGAGCAAAATCTTCTCAATGTCAGCACAAACCTTTTGCCACAGGCTGGCTTGAAGAGAAGCATTTAGTGTGAATAGTCTTTAAATGATTTTCAATTAATTTATTTTATCTGTGTATCTATATAAGTATTAGATAGCTTATAACCCTCTAAGTCAGAGGCATGAAGACCTGCTTTCCAGCACTAATACATAGAAACAGCCCAGATAACTGAAATTACAGGAAAACCAGGATTATAATTTCTTAGTTGAAAAGTTCTTCATTAAGAAAGCCAATTTTTCTGCTGACAGCCACTGACCAGCCTCTGCTTGATTACTTCTACTTGCTCAGTTACTTCTCATTGCTCTGAAGCAGAAAGCAGATAATTTATTATATACACTATGTAAAAATTCTGCCAGAAGTTCACAGATAGAGTTGCCTTACATGTTCATAGCTTTTAAAAGAAGAGAGAAATGAGATTGTTGATAGGTACTTGCAAGTGGTTTGTCTTGTTCACCCAGAAACAACATTCACAATAGCTCTGTCACTGCACAGTCACTCCGTGCCAGCACTTGAGGGCCTGTACTGAACCCTGTCAGACTTGAATCCTGTGCAGGTTTCAGAGTCTCATCTGAGCAACTCCAAGCTCTCACAGCTAGAAAACATGAAAAAACCCCAAGGTTGCAATACAGGTTAATTCTAGTGCCAGGCAAATTGTGGTGATGTTGTTAAGGAAGAGAATGGGGAGTTTCACGGGGTTGGAAAGAATGCTGCTCAGTCCCCAGTATGATGAAAGCAGGACCTAAATTGATTGAGAGCCTTTGTGACAAGGGAATCACTGGTTTTCTGGAACAAAAGAGATCTCTGAGGAAGTTACAACAGTGTCCTTTAGTTTTCAGACCATGTGCAGTTGTCATCACTGATTTCCTTGGTAAGCCTAAGCTTTCTAGGCTGCATAAAAATACTGGAAAAGTGCATGGGTATCCCTCCCACTCACTGTCCTTTTGGAAAGCTCAAATACAAGAGAAAAAAAGCCAGAGTGCTGCTAGTGCATTAATGCACAGTCACACTGTTCCTGCCTGAACTAACTACTTGATTTTAATTTACTCTCCTCTGGAAAGGAATACTTTCATTTCATTCAAATAGTTCTGGGGGTCAGAGAACACTAAGTCTTCTCAGCTTAATGTCATGAAACCCAAATATTTTGGGCCAGACTGATAATTTTAAGTCACTGTATGGGCTGCTATGAAAGCAAACATATTAAAATTTTTATCTTGTTGGACTTTAATGTAATTCCCTTGGATTTTTAACTGTTTTCCCAGTAACATGGCTATTGGGACTCCAGCTGCATCACAGGGAGTGAGTCATAGCTGTTGTATCCCTTAAGTAGAGATGATCAGGCATATGATAGGGAGAGAGTGCAAACATGAACTTGGGTTAAACAAGAAGTCAGGTTAAACAGAGGTTTGACAAAAAATTTGCTTAGAAAGGCTTGAAAATAAGCCAGTGGCTGCTCCTAGACACCAGACTTTGTCTGCTCTGATTTAGACCAGAAACATGAACTTTCACCCCTCACTCCATTGGGGACCATCTGAGCCACGAGGCCACAGGTTATTTCACATGGCTCCCTCTGCATTCTGTTCTCTATACATTATAAAATACTACTTCTCCCAGAGAAACACATTGCAGCCATGTCCCACCACATGACTTTAACTTTCCTAGCTAAGAATGCCTTAAAATGCCCCATACAGCCTTTGTTTTCTTGACACACAAATGCAGTGCCACAGCACCGGAGGCACGGCAATGCCAGCCGATCCCCAACACCACCAGTGCCACCAAGGGTGTGTGAGGGCAGGCAGGGACAGCAGGCCAGCGGCACGGCAGCACCTGGGGGTCACGCCGGGCTGGGCTGCCAGTGAGCCCCAGTGGCACCCCCACATCAGGGACGGAGCCCTGGGCCAGCCTGGCCTCCTGGGCTCGCTCAGCTGCCGGCACCGCTCTGACTCTGCTCCGTCTGCCGGGTCTACGCTGGGAAGCACCAGGGACAGAGGGGGGGTGAACTCACGGCCTGGCCAGTCCAGGCTCAGGGATGCTGAGGAAAACATGTGAGCCAACTTTAATTTGCCTCCTGTGAATTTAGATTTGACATAAAGCCTGGAATAACAAAGAACTCCAGCTCTGACATTTCAACTGAAGAAAAACATAAATGCTGCCACTTCTCTGAGACCAACTGCAGAACTTCCATGAGGAAAAATGGTAAAATATTAAGCTTTTTCCCCATCTATTGACCTTGGGCTATAAAGAACAATACACCAGCTGCTGCACAGTGAATATTCAAGCCAGTTTTGAAAAGCCAGTTGCAGGACATCTCAGTGAACCTGAAAAGCACAGTGTCTCTTTAGAGCACATCATTAATGTAGCATCAATTAAGGTTTTTCCAATGAACAATGATTAACTGGACTGAAAAGTGAAAGGACCATGATAAGGTAGAGAGATAGCACTGTCTTTTCCAGAAGATATTTTACATTATCTTACATTTAATGTGGGAGCACCTGTAATTCAGAATTCTTTTGTGCAACATTTTGAGTCCAGCTAGAGATAAGAAGGACAAGTTTGAAGAGAGAATGTCAAATCAGGAATACATAATAGATTTGGGAAGCTTCTTGACAAGCAGTGGAAACTCCTGCAAAGCAGTACAAGGATTTAGCCTCCAGGGTAGGCTCCCTCCAGGGGTTAAGAGGTCTCAGTCTTTTGGCCCTCATTGTCACTGTAGAGAGTAATGCTCATGCTTCAGCAGAGGGCCCTTTTTTCCATATCCCTGCTTAAGCCACAAAGGTTTCTTCAGAATTAGCTATGAGGTATCACTCAGAGGTGGCCTAACAGAATACCCTCATGGGTACTGAAAAGTTTAGGCTTACATTTCCAAATAACTAGTTTCTCTTATAATCTTCTATAGAAAGCTTGAGCATCTGCACATACAGTTTCCTAGTGAGGTAGCCCAGCAACCTCCTTGACTCCCTCTGCACAAGGCCAGCACCTACAGGAGCTGATATTTTGGAGGTCACACCTTCCAGAGTGACTATGGCCATGCACCAAGTTGTGTTTTGCAGCAGGTAAGCAATAAGAGCTCTGCACCCTTGCCTGCACCAGATTACCTCTGGCAGGGTCATTTAATAGAGACAAGCAATGATTATGCCAAAGCCCTTTATCTAATTCTGGTAAGATTTCTGAGCCTCAACAATCACATAAAATTGACAACTATAGAATTTTTGGGATGAAAGAGTGCATCTTCTGAGGTACTCAACAAATCTTGACCTGGCCATAAACAACACGGAAGGACCTAATAGAAATCACACAGTGGCAGGAGCTACCCATGTGCTGTGCTCCTTTGTATATTCAACAAGTGCTCAGCAAACAGCACAAGTGCATAACGACCTGCATCAACTCATGGGGTAAGGTGCTAGAACTCACTCAGATGAGATTACACTGGCATAAGAAAGAAGAGAATTAATTTTTTCACTGACAACTCTTGAATGTTACCTCCAAACTGAGCCTTGAAGCCTCAGTGCTAGAACTTCCTTTACTTTCTTTTCTTACAGCCCAGATATTCAAAGACTATGATGATTGCCATTTACTATTCCACAACCTTCATTTGATGTTAAGAGCTTCAACGAAATCTTAATTTACATGTCACTGAGGACACAGGCTTTCTGTAGAGGACAAAACTGGTCCTTCAAAGTGGTAACAAAAAATATTCACATATTTGACCATTTAGCTCCACTCCTAATTTGCCACGAATTGCTAGCAAGCAGTTTAGTGCCTGGCAGCTGTCTGAAAGTCAGACCATTATGCAGCCATTTGGAAGTTCTTCAGCCATATCTTCTCCACACAGTTTCCCTCACAGGTTAGAAAGTGAGCCTTGGGAATACAGGTTTTCACTGAAGCAGTTTTGATTTCATTGTTATTTGATTACTATTTTTTAATCTGTTTCTATGAAAAAACACAGTTTTGTTGATTATTTCTGTCCAAGAAGGGACAGTTTTTTATGTGTCAAATGCTTGGCTGCTTTTCCCCTCACAGATGATATTTTAATGTCTCCTGATAAGTTAATTTTAAAGTTTTTTACTGTAAAATGAAACTGGTTTTAATATTATTTTCATCCACAATACAACAGATGACCTTGCCTGCATGACAGTAACAAAAAATGAAAAAAATGGAGTATGATTTAAAATTTGCTAAGCACTTGATGGTTGGGTTTTTCAAATGCTATTGCTTGGGAATCCTCTGTTCATGAAAAGAACCCTGTACTCACACAATTAGATTCTGCTACATCATGAGGCTACAAAGAAATTAATTTAAACTTACTCTAACCAGGATGCAAAGCATTTATTTGCTAATTCCACCTTTCACTACTCCAAAACTAACTTTCAGAATTAATTTTTAGTACAGCCAGATAATCTGACATCCAGCGTTCCAGTCTTGTGCAGCATTTACAGTCATGTTTCTTCTTTTCCTGATGTCCTGGAGGACAAAAGATTTAGCAGATTGACAAATATGTTGTAGTGTCAGCCCATTGGAACAGCAGGGCAGACATTTGCTGCTGCTGAACAGCCTGAACAGAGACCTTTAGAAGTGATAAGTGTTCATGGTGGCACAGGACTGATCAGGAGAGAAATCCAACATTATACAGTTTCTCAGGAATTTACACATAATTGAGAACAGAGAAACATCAGGTAATGGGATGTTTCCTGAGTATCAGTAGGGCTACATTATACTACATAAGAAGTCTGCTTCAGTAATTTGCTCTTTAATTAACTGACTATATAATGTATTTTGATAATTTATTTATCTTGAGAAAGATTTCCTGCCTCATACACCCAGGTAAGTTAAGCATAACTAATATAGATTCTCAGATGGGTTAATGAATAATGTCAATTGATACAGACATTAGAAAATTAATTTTCTAATGCAGCACTCATAATTAAAGATTTAATAATTTGTTTTTAATGTTGTATTTCAACCGCTAAATCAATTATATCATGGAGTCATTACAGCAGAAAGACAATGTATTATTACAAAGTACATGGTGCTTTACCAGTTTTTCCTGAATTCTTATACCAAAAATAACAATTTACAAGGTCCATTTAAACCAGTTTGAGTTGTCACAGACAACTGGGGAATTTGGACCATGTGTTTGAATGACAGCCTAGAAAAATAACAGATTTGTTGTAATTAAAGTCTATCATAAAGTACTCTCACTCTTTCTTTTATACATGGATCTTTCGAAGCTTCTCAAAGGGGTTATCATTTGCTGCAGCTATGGCAGCCCAACTGCTTGATCCATTACGCAGGAACATCACTGGAAGCCTTTCTGTGAACTACTGCAGAATCCAGGGCATTGTTCTTCTCCCAATTATACTGACAAGCACACATTCTGGTATTGAATAGTACAGAGCTAATTAGAAGTAGAGAGCAAGTTTAGCTGAGTTGTATTACAGGTTTGCAGACAACATCCTACCAGACTACTGACTTGGGACCTGTTTGATTTGTACTGCAAGGTTCTCAGTGAGTTAAGGTTGCTGTAAGTATCTGGTAATACCTAATTCAAAACGGTTTCTGAAAAACAAGAACATTGTAATCAACCCTCATATGCATGCATGCTATACAAAGATACATAAACTCAATCTGAGGTGACCACAAATTTCCCTTCCCTGAGAATGACTGGCGCCTGGGATACACTACATACAGGAATCTTCTTTACTACATCTGACTTGCCTACACAACCACCACAGGCAATAAGCAGATAAAGCTGCTTCCTGTAATGGCTTCAGGTCCTCCTGGAAAGTGTTATGACTTTCCAGGGGTTGCTTGCAAACAATATGTCCACATACATCAGATATGTACTGCACACGTACACACTATGCCCCTCTTAAATTCACTGTGATTTATAAAATTGACTGGAATATGCGTAGCTGTGCAGAGGTACAAATTCTCAGAGCATACCAAATCCAGCATGGTACACCTCTTGGCAACAGCAGGGATGCAAAATTTGGACTTTTTTTCAACTAGTGAGAACAAGATTTGATCATAAAAGACAAGTGTTAGTCATTCATTACTTCCATTGAGTGCAAGTAGTCCGTGTATGTACTCTTGTTTCCTACTATCATGCTCTACATGTTGTGAATACAGTTTTATTGGTGTAAATTATACATGCTTCACCATGATTTGGTTTCTGCATATCCCACCACTAGATCTTTCAGCCCTGGCACTCAGGGGTTTTAACTTAGAATGAAAGAGCCAACAAAGAGAGCACAACACCCTATGGAAGACAGTGTCCACTAGGAGGGTGGTAAATACAGGTATACAAGAAAGCTAGAGCAAAGATATCACAGAACAGCCAGATCTAAGCAACCTTCAGAAAAACCCCATGATACTCCCAGGAAGCCATGTGAAACTGGACATATTCCTGGCCACAATAAATAAGCAGTAACAACAGGATTTGGTCCTCCTGGTAAATTTTAAAATTGAGCTATGACTGAAGCTATGAAGAAGTAGCCTTATAGCAACACAGGTTTAGATGAGATTTGTCCATTTGACATAAAAAACCCATTAGCAATTATGGCTAAAATTTCCTGAATTTTATCCCCTTTTTTTAAAAAAAGAGCAAAAATTAATGCAGCTAAACATGATAATGTATATTCCTGTCCCAAGAGAATGATAAGCTTGACTCACAGAATTACCACATTTGGCAGTGAGGCTCTTCCACTTTTCAGGGCTGTAAAACTGTAATAAGCCACAGAAAGCTTTGATTGGATTTCAGTTCTCTCTCTGTGTATTTGAAGTCTTTTCCTGATACCAGTAATGTTGAAGTCAACAAAACTCAAATATGCATTTTCATGTCTTGCTAAACAATGGAAATGTAAAGCAATAGAAATCAGCAGCACTATTATGTATCTGTAGTGTTAAATGTGTTAACTTTCTTTGCATAAAATAGATGGTGTTTTATAAACTGGCCTTTGAGCATAGCTAATATACTTCAGGTATGCTTTTTTTTTCAATTGGTCTATTTGGGCAATTTTTCCGATGCTTCCATAATTAAAAAAAAATTTAATACCCGCTCTCTACATGTCTCCTCTAAAATTCCCTTTGACAAGAATACTTCTCAATACCTTCTCTGCACATCATGAATTTTCTATTAACAAACTGATATGGAAAGGAGAAGCATAAATAAAGCTTAACAAAGTTTGTCTTTAGACCTGGAACACTGTAGAAAATTGTTTCTGTCTAGATGTTTGGGGAGAAAACACCCTTTTGCATTCTGTTCCAAATTATGAGACCTAGAGCAATGCACTTATTATTCTTCTGTATGAACAGTCCAACTCCAAAAACTGTTAAGGTTGGACTGGAGGATGCTCTGGGTAGTAGTTTCAGCTCAGAGCCTCGTGCAGTCCACAGGCTGGGCTTATTAGGGCTAGATTTAAACAAGGAAAGGGTGGGTTCAGGCATGTACCATTACCAGGGTGTACTTTTCTGAAAACCACCATCAGGCTGCCACCTACCCAAACCACCCTGGTGTTAGATTCACTCTCATATGGTGTGGAAAATCCTTCAGCACCTTATAATGATTGCAAAAGTCAAAATAAAACTCTCCCTTTAGCAACTGTGTGTAAGAGGGATTTTGTCTGAACCATGCAGTGGAAACCAGGAGTAGCATGTCAGGGTGCAGCTTGCATTGATTCTATTGCTGTAAGAGTATAGTCTGCACATAGGTATCACTGAGACAGCCCTTAGGCAATTTAATCACTGATGGAACACAGGGAGCTTGCAAGCTACATGTGTAAGAAATCTAGCCTGTCATCCATTCCCTATCAATCTGCCATGTGTTTGGAGCTCCAGGTGACAGCCCTGAAAGACACCTAAACATCCTGCACTAAATGACTCAACCCAATACAGCCCTTCAGCCTAAAACATGGAGCCCATTTTTCTTGCACATTGAGAAACAAAAGCAGGACTTGGCTTCTGCCAAGTGGAAGCAGTGACATTAGTGAACTAGCAGAGTGATGCGGCATGCAATGAGGAGAAGTACAAGTGAATAGCCGCCATGGCTAGAGGGAGAAAAAAGGTTAGGGAAAAGTGAACACTCCCATTATATAACCAGGAGTGCAGTATTGTTCACCCTGTTGTTTTATTGCATTCCTGCAGAATAAAAAAGATGGTGGTATGAAAGAAAAATTACACGCTGATCTCTTCAGCTTCAAATAGAGAGGAACAAGTGCAGTAGATACCAACCATGCCAAAACATGTCAATATTCAGATACAGCAGAGACAGAAGTGGTCTTCAAACATTCTGCATCTCCAGAAGGCCAACTTGTTTTAAATCAAGAACTACTACTTTTAATAAATTCCTGCTGTAATTTTTTGATAGGAGAATCCTCCTGTTTACTCAGAAGAAAGCAGTTCAAGGAGAACACCTTTCTTCATCTAGACATGTTGAAAAACAGGAAGAAAATAGTACAACCAATGAATTATTCATTTAGGTAGAGTCCTGTGGTTTTTACCTCTCTGTCTCTACTTCAGACTTCTACCTTTGCTTTTATTTTATTAATTGTAAGGAATGACTTCAAATTTCTACCACTTAGCAGATTTGATTTTGTCTCTAACATCACTTCCTGCATTTGCACAAAGCAAATATTTTAGGGCTGAATGTATTTAGCAGTGGCCTTTCACTTCAGGCATTTTCACATTGAGATAGGTACAGTCTGGTTTTTAAGGCTGCTGTGTTCCTGGTGCTCCAACTGATTCCAGCAAGGACTGTAAACACTCAGCACTTCTGGAGGTCATATATAAAGTGGTGAATAGTGGAAGAGGCACAAACCAGCTTGGAGGTTTCCCACAAGAGAATGTAGCTCCTCCGAGCCATGGGGGAGAACGGGGGATAGAAAAGCAAGAGGATTGCATGAAATTTGTCCTGAGAGTTACACCAACTTGTGCAGGAAGGCTGCTGAGAGTGATGGAAGACAGGCCAGGAACTGATAAATGCATGGAAAACTAACAGGAACCTTCTCCATCCTGCAGTGTTTCCAACTGCAGGAATCATAAGTTTTGGCACCTCTCATAAAGATCCCCACTGCAAAAATAACTGTTTTCTTAATTAATGTTATTTTCTTTGTGGTTTTGGGAAAAGTTCTGAACTATAAGGAGAACTATCTAGTAATTTGAAAATTGGATCATAACAAAAAACTAAAATTGAGGTAACATTGATTTTTCTTAACCCTTTTCCTTTAAAATATCTCATAAGCTGGGAAAATTGATGCAATGCCCTGAAATGTGTGAACTTGATTTTGTCAAACTTTGTAATCCCTGCTGTAATGCCATGATTGGTTGGATCACATGTAGGGAATAAAGCGAGGATTTAATGCTTTTAGGTTTCGGTATCTAAGGTTTGAAACTCTGGCATAAACTACCAGAGCATAGCATCCTATTTGGTCCTGTGAATTACAATTTCTTGGATGAACATGAAATCATTAGTGAAAATTAAAAAACAGAGCTGGCAGCCACTACAGCTACAGAGTCTTGCTGAAAAACGCATATGTATTAGTGATTCCTCATTATAATTCAAATTGATTTAATGCTAGCTACCAAAAAATCTGCTGGAAGTTGCATGCAACCATCAGGATGCCATTAGGAATCTAATCCATAGCAGTCTGATGGTTAATGAACCTTCTGGAATGTAAATCACTTATCTCAATTTCAGCATCAGTCTTGGTGAAGGGAAGGACAATCTTCTGCTAATCCAGCTCAGCACTAAAAAAATTTGGGGTTTTCCATTAACTACTTAATGATATTCCAGAGAAATTTAGGTTTTAATATAAAATTGTGGAAACATAGGTACAAGCTGCTACCACAAAATGTTAAGGGACAGGTATACCAAACCACAGAGAACAGCTGAGAAGAAAGTATTTCAGCCATGGTTGCATTAGGGATAACATGCTGCAATCCTTATGGTGCAAACAACTTTGATGAATCAGATAACATTGGATTCACAATGCTGCAGAATGAATATTGGTATATGCACTATTTATGAAATTTAAAAAAAAAAGCCAAAACAAAATCAACTCACTTTGAATCAAAACCTATAAAACAAGACACATGAATTAGAAACTCTATCTGTTGCTTCATTTCTTCCCACAGTCCCAGCCTTTATTTTGTCTTCCTAACCATAGGCTCTTCAAGGCAAGAACTGTCTCTTTTAATATATGGTGGGGATGTTTCAAAAATCTAATTCAACAGCAGATTATTTCCTCATAGGCTCTCGTATAACAAGGGTGGAAGATTTAAGGACATCCATGCAGCTGCACCCTTGTCAGCTGATGTGGAACTGCACATCAGTATAACACACATCAGTTATAATGGGGCCTAAACTGTTTAAACATGTTTAATACTGCTTCCCTGCCAGTAAATCCATGCTTGATACAAGAATATTCAGAACATATGTAAATCCACAATGCAGAAAGATGGTCTTCAATCATTGCTAAACTTTTCAGTGCTTCTACATATACTACAAGAGCAGATTTGTTATCATGCCTTTTTTCCAAAAATGTCCTTTACTTTTATTAATAGCCTACTATATTTATTCAATGAAAATTGTTTATCGGCATATATATGAAATCCTCCAGACTTTGCAAGGCTTGTCAGAAACAAAATTCCCTTGGAACAGTAAGTAGTGCTGCTAGTTTAACCCTAATTCAATAATGCATTTATGTGCCTCCTTTCATGCAGGCTCAGAGTTTTCCTGTTTTAATGGATGGGCAGACTGCAAAAAGGTAATCAAGCACCTAAGCATTTTGTGAATTGGAGCACTTCATAATTCTTTAATTATGTAGCAATGTAACTCTTTGAAGTCTTCTTTTCTAACATTACAATACTGCTGTTTAAATAGCATATGAGTCCTGTTTAATTAGCTATTGCTAGGTAGAATTTTTAAAACCTTTCTGAAATTACAAAAACCCAACAATTATTTCAATATTTTAAATCAAGCTTATTTTTGCTTGCTACAGCTATAATTGGGCCTTCATTTAGTAAAGTTCCACAAAAAATGGCAGAAGTATTTTCCTAATAGTTTGAGCACTGCTCATTATATCAGGAAAGCTTTGCTTTTGCTTATTTTCACACATCATTTGAACTGAAAACTACTGCAGCAAGGCAGGGTATGTGGACCCTGGCTTCAGCACTCCAAGTAGCATGGTCTGTGAAGCAGAGAAGCTCAAAAAGACCTAGATACTCTCAGCAGGTAGAGGTCTGCCTTTTTTGTCATTTTTTTTGAAGGACTTCCAAAAACATAATCACTTATACAAGGAAAAAAAATCCACAGATTTCATCAGAGGTAGAAAACTATGGTTCTTGACATTTGCTCCTATGCCATATGGAGGCAACAGGAATTTTAATCTAATTTTTAACCTTTAAAAATCTCTCACCTGTATTCTAAAAACACTGTAATACCCTCTGTAGAATTGTCACCGGGCAGAAGATCTTTCAGCATCTGTCTTAATCATGACAATCACCTTAATGAAAAGGGACACTGATTTCATTTGCTTATATTCCCTAGGGAACACTTGTATTTTTAATTGTATTTATTTCTTAATTGTAATGTGGCATAGAATTACTGTAAGGCAAAATCAAAAAACCTCACTTAATTACAAATTCTTTAGAACATGATCTTGGATTTTTCACCCCTGCAATGCAAACCAACAACACTGTACACTCAAACTCTCAATATATCACAGTGCAGCACAGCTAGGCAAATGGCTAGCCTCAGAAAATGTAAGGTTAGGGTCAGGTAATTTTTTAGAAGGAAACTTATGTAAATAGCTCCAAATGAAAGTGTACATTGCAGTTTTCCTCAGCTATAAGACAAATCACAGAATGAAAGAAGAAAGGAAAAAGAACCAACATATTTAGAAATATCAGCAAGTTTCTGAAGTGGGTGTTTTTGTCATGCTACTCAGTTCTGAGATGTTCCTGGGTTAAAAACTGAGATCTAAACATGTGCTGGTGATGTTTAGATGAAGCCCTGGATCCATTAGGGAAAATTGCACTGTGTCTGTCCTGTGCAGAGATTTCAAAAATAAGCTGAAATGGTGATTAAATACCATTTGTCTTGCTACAATATCACATAAGTGACTGTTAGGGTGAACCATTCAGAGGCTTAAGAATCAGATGGAAAGGACCATGGTACCTGCTGAGACAGACTTCCTAGAGTCACAAGAAAAACAAGAAACTAATACAGTGCCCAAGTTAGATAGCACATAGTCCCTTCTGAGAGATTTTTTGGTTCTGTAGTTACCTATGGAAATGCTGGAAATAAAGCATGGAAAAAGTGCCAGAAGATCAAAGGGGCCAAAAAGACTGGAAGATATTGTTGGTTTGTGATAGTGGCAGACTACTCACTGTATACTATAGAAACCTGAAAATCCAAAACTTTCAGGAAAGGCACTGCTTATCTCATGAGAAGGTCTGAAGCCTTTGTGAAATATTCTGAAGGGCAAAACATTTCCAGATAACACATTTTGTTAAGAGAAGTGGGAGTTATTTCAAGGTGGTATAAAGTGTCTTGGATAGCTTGTCAGGTGGCATATGGAAAATTTAAGCAATGTGTGCAGGAGTGCACATATGGTTGGAAGGCTCTCAGAAGCACTAGCAGAAGTGGCCAACAAGCAAGCAAGATGATGTCTCTGACGTTGCATTCATCAGTTACAAGAATAGACTGGTTGAATATGCCTTTAGGTGCATCTTGTGACAAACAGCAAACCAAACCACCAGTGTCTGTCACACAGCACTGTCCTGTTCTCAGCAGATGTGTATTATAACAGGGGTGGCTCAGTGATAGAGTACTCAATCCAGCAAACACTCCTCCTGCATGTACGTCCTCATGGATGAAGTCAGGACGGTGCTTTTGAAACCTGGACTGGTTTTGACAGTATTTCATAAAACTCCTGAAGAGCTGGGGGGCTGAACACTCTCCTCCTGAGCACTAAACAGCTACCCACACCTTCTGTCAAGTACATCTGTTATTGCCAAACGTATTGTCAACACCTCTATTTACAACTTAACACATTTTTAATTCATGCTACTTCCAAACTGTGTGCAAATACTACTATCCCCACCTGCTCCCCCAAAATTCAATCCCACACGACTAACGGCAGAGTTTCATGTGAAACAGAGAACTGGATTCTTGGGCAGCCTGTGATGGACGCTACAAAGATGTGGGCTCCTTTATCTGAGGAGGCTGGGTAGCCAAAAGCCAGTTCTCCTCAAGAAATCCAGCCTCCACCTTAGGGGGCCTACAAGTTCCCAAGGAAAGGATACTGAGAAGCCATACAAAAAAAGGATCAATAAATATTTGCCCTGTCTCCTGTTCAGGGCTCTGTATGAGACAAGCAGTTGAACTAGGCCCATCTTTGGTCGGACACTCATCACTTTTTGTAGGATCTGTTATTGGCATAAAGCTGTGGTATCCAAACATAGCTAATTCTCTTTGGGAAAAGGAACACAGAATCTGAGCAAATCCTATCATATCCTGACTGGTCTGGAGGACTTTGGGTAGCCCAGAGCCAAAATGATGTACAAGGCAATTCACACCACAATTCTCAGCTGCAAGCTTGTGCTGAGCACACACCACAGGCTCTACTTCTCTCTAAGAACTAACAGCAAAGAGAAGTCAGGAGAGGCAGAAGAGTTGCTGTAAATCCATATGCACATGGAAGCTTATTTAGATGTGTCTCTAGATTTTCACATATGTAGAATGTGCTCTGAAATCTGCTTTCCTGAGTGTGAATCTGCTCTGAAATCTGTTTTCCTGAACAACTGCTAACAGAAGTGATATTAACCATCCAATAAAACACTTGCTAATTATACACACTGTTTACAAAAATCGCTTCTAAACACCAAAATTTTATTCCCATTTTATGTTTATGGTTGGAGCCTCCTATTGCCTTGATACTCAGGTACTTTAGGAAGTGTTTGTGTAATATGAAGGATCTATAGGAGGGGAAGAGAGGCATTGCAAGATGCTGAAACAAAACCACATCACTTCTTCTTAAAACATTCAAGAGCAGATGATGACTGTCCTAAATAAGTGGCAGCAAGCATAAACCAACCTCCATAGCCCACTTGCAATAAACTCAAGACCATCCAATTTGTTTTACTTTTTAAATGTCTGTCTCTGTGTTGACATTGCAATAACAGGGACCTTTCTGTTCAATCCTGTCTGTAGGTCTTTTTCTGCTTTAAGTGTCATGTCTTGTCTCATAGGGAAAAGAAGAAAATAAACCCATCATGCACATATTAAGCATACCATAATAAAGTCCATTTCCACAAATTACAAAATATTGCTCATAGCTTTCATTATTCTTCAAGGAAGATGATAAAAAATATTTACAGAAGTCATTTAGCCACAATTATTTATTCTGATGTATATCATCAGTAGGGAAAGAACTGGACCTAAATACAGATATGAACATCATGGGCATCAAGGGACAGCACCACTATTAAACAAGGTGTTTCATTTTGGACAGAGTAATTAAAACAAAAGCCAGAATTGCTCTAGGGTTATAAAACACTTGTGGATAAGCTATACTCCAGGAAATCTGTGGTGTAGCTTCTGTGAGCTTCTGATTCCTCTGCATCATGCTGCACACGGAGAATTTTGCCTCCAGAATCTTAAAACATACATAAGGACATTGTGAAATGCTAAGCAAGAATCATTAGAACTGTAGAGATCTTTTGAGGGAATGTGTCCATACTTTCCCTTCCTCCTGACCTGAAATATTATTCCTCTAAGAAATTTTCCTGTAGACAGTTGCTGGTAAACAAGGAGAAACACAAATAAAATACCATAATTTTTTAGGAAGCTTTGAGAAAATGGAATATGGAAAGCAAGACTCTTTTAAGAAAAATGAGGACAACCTCAGTATTACTCAGGTTTACATGGCTATTGGGCTAGGAAGCTAGTGAAAGTAACTGATATTTTCTAGTCTGCACTTATCAAATGGTAACTGAGAAGTGGGGCTTTTCATACATCTTAAAATTATATCTCCATATAATATATATATCCTTTTAGAAATACTTTAGTCCTATTTACAAAGGACTTGAGCATTTCAATCAGAGAAGAAATCTTCTAGTAACCCTGAAGCAAACCATACTTAATAATTTTTTTTTTCTCCTGATTAACATTTCTATTTGAAACTATGTTCTTTCTTACAGGGGCAAACCTCACTGCAGGGCCCTTATAGAGTGCAGGTTACCAGCCAACACATTTGTCCATTTCAGAGAAATGGACATGAGATGCCAACAGGGTTCCAGGTACTGGCTCTTCATAGTTCTAGTGCGCTACCATCCCACCATGAAAGATTTCCAGGAATTTTCAAATTCATTCAGAGAAAGATTCATCTGCTTAAACAACAATTAAAAAGCAAGGAAAACACAGAGGGGGGGCAAAGCCAAGCATTCTCAGGGCGCTCAGAACTTTTCACTTATTGTTTTCCATGCCATTATTCATCTCTCATTGCTCTTCACATCTTCCTCATCCCACTCTGAGGGAGGAAAAATACACAGAAATCACAGGTTCACCATGACCACCCATGGGGGCACATTCATGTCTGAAGTGAGATTTCATCTACACAATATTCTCCTCCCACCCCATCATAGCTGAATGCAAAGAACAGCAAGGTAAAACAAAATATACATAAACCTTTTTAGTGTCAAGTGTCAAAGGCAGGGTGTCAGGGAGAGGAAGAGAGGTATTTGTCCTCACTCTTCCAATCTAGCAAAAGTACTACCTGACTCCCACAGTGTTTTCACCAGCTGTCAAATACATCTCACCTACGTGACTGTTATAAAAGATACTAAATATCAGAATGTTACCAAACCTCTAAGTACTGATTGCTGACTTTTCAGTAACAGTAACAGGGGTTTAATGAGAAAGAAATATTCTTGGTATTTAGGTTCTATCAAAGTCAGCATTACATTTGTTACTAGAGATTTCAAGAGGAAAAAGTTCAAGACAAGATTTCCCAGTTCTGCAAATGTGAATGACTGAGAAAAACAAAACCAGGAAATATTATTAAAAGGTTTTGTAAATAAAACTGCTTTTCTGTGAGACCTAAAGGGAGAAATATTATTCCTCCTCTTTCCATTCACCTCCCATTGCAGGATGAAATTGATTTAACCTCATTTACTGCTCTCTAGGAAGAAATCATTCAGCCATAAGCCTCCCAGGGAGCTTCCCTTGGCTGAACAAAAGCTCAAAATGTCACTGCATTTACAAATGAACGGAGCCTCTTATTCAAAAGGCTTCAGTGGAATCACCAGGAAGAGCTGTGGCCTACAGGTCTCTTCCTCTCAGGGTAAATTTATTGGCAGGATAATGTGCATGTTTCTCTCAGGGAGAAGAGGTACCATGGGCTTGGCAGATAAAGCATTTCCTGGCTTAGGTTCAAATGCATTTACAGCCAGGTGTGACCTTTCAGTTCTACTTGTGTGACCTGAAGCAGTGTCCATGAGGTTATCCAAGCTGAAATGTGCTTGGTCTCAGTTTCATTGGGAGATATTTCCAACTGCTTGAACCCTTTCCTAAAACTGCAGCATGCTACTCTCAGTCCCCTGCAGTAGTGGTGTGGAGGGACCAGGTCACTCAGAAAATCAGGGCACCTAATGGTGCTGAGCTTTCCAGTCTTCTCCTGGATATGAAACATCTGTTCCAGTGTCTCTGTTATGGTGTTAGCCACCAACAGAGCTGACAAGAATGGATTCCCCTGTCTCACAGACCCATCCCATACACACAACTTGCATATCTACTGCCCGCAGAAACACTTGGACCTTATTGTCTTTAGTTCCACATAAATGCATGACTGCAAGCAATCTCAGCTACCATGAGCTATCTTTTTAACCATTCAGCATTTCCCCCCTTGGTTTGTCACTGTCTTCCCCATGCACACTGCTTCTTACCACAGAGGCACACATGCAAGGCTGCCACCAGAGTGCAACCACATAATGCTGATGGTGGCTGTTTCCAGCTTGGTCTAGATTCCTATATAGCTCTTTAATTTGTTAGGGGAACAAGGACATTGGTGTACATAGACTGAGACATATACAGAGTTGCTTGAACCTTTCTGTGAAAAAGGTTAAATGCACCTTTCTGGAAATTTTGATTCTTGTCTCAGACCTTCCTCTCCTGATCCTTTGTTGAGGAGTCTTTGCCCTGACCTTGTGCTGATTTAGCTCTATCAGGTGTAACCTCCAAGTAACACAGATGTAGCCCAAGTCCCACCAAATAAAGTTCTACCAACAAATTTCTTCTTTGCTAATAAGTTATTTTGGATATGTTCTGGGTTTGCATAGGCTTTTCCAGCCAAGGGGCAACATTAGCTGTACCCCCTGGAAGATGTTTGATGGTAAAGCTACTCAGGAAAAGCACAGGTTACATGGATGTGGCCTGTGCTTGTTCCCTACTGACATTGCTTTGCCTTGAAATGGTTTCACTGGGGGTGAAGAGCAAACATATGTTACAGCAATATCACTTGCAGTGCTACACAGGTGGCTAAATCCATCATCATATGGCATCCACTGCAGGCAAACTAGCTGTGAAACGGCACAATGCCAGCCAGAACCACACATGAATAGACAAATTAAAAAAAAAAAAAACCACAACAACACATTACTTAATCCAAGGCCGTGAAATAGAAAATTCATGAACAGTGTATTTATAGTATGTGAATTCAAGGAAGCAGTTGAAGGAGGAGGGACAGAGAGATGGGGCTGTAAAATTCAAGAAGGTGCTTTTTGCCACTCTCCATTGCAAAATCCCACTGCACAAAAATACGTTACCTGTCTAAATTGCATTTCTTGCTTCATTTTTTTTTTAAATTGTGTACACAGATGTTTCATGAGCATAAAGTGCATATGCAGTTATATATTGGAACTGACACACTTGGCAATTAACTGTGAATTCTTCACAGATTTGTGCACACATTAATCATGTGTGCACACTTATGGAAATTTCACATTTTGGATACCTGTGCTTTTGAAATCTAGGAAGCCATGGGCACTTGATGTTGTGCTGAAAGTAAGTGTGACTGCCAAAGAGAATTGGTTCACATAAAACACAGTGGAAAAGGTAACAAAAAAATGCTTGCCACAGTCAAACAGGTTCTCACAACAGCACTTCTTAGGTGTCTCTCAGGAGAATAAAAGAAGATTAAAAATTTAAAAGAAACATAATAGAAAACAAAACGAGGCTTTGCAGCCTCTTCTGTTCAAGTGATTTCTCAGTTGGCTGAGATGAAACATAAACACAGTTCTCTCTTCACACATTCTTCTGCATGAAATTCCTCTGTACCTGCACAATGCCGTTTTAAAAAGGCAGAGTCCCACTTCTCAGCAAAAAAAGGTTGGTACAGAAACAGCATGCACCTAAGAGATGCTTCCCAACAAATTGGGAGACTTGCTGAAACCCTTCAGAATAGTGTCAGTCATAAAGAGAATTGCAAAATGGTAACGCTTTCTTTTGTAAATGATCTAGTTTAATATGAAAACATTTTAAAATTGCCTGCTTTCTTACTTACATGCTCGACTTATAGAAACTTAAGTGCAATGACAAGGATACTTAGAACACTTACACCAGCTGGTCTAAAAATTTGCATTCTTCCATTTCTTTATGAGCAAAGTCTATCACCTTTCTTCCACAATAATTAAACTGCAGTTCAATTTACAGATATAGATCACAAATACACTACAAAACGCGCTTAGGCACACACCAGGGTATATAATCTGATTAACAAAATGGTATAGGATTGCAGCATGCAAGGACTTTATTCAAACAATTTCAGTCTCAAGCACACCCCTAAGTCTGTTTTGATTCTGTACAGCATATATTCAAGCCCAGCTGATACCCAGGAGGTTTAAATACATACTTAAATTCTTTATGAAAGAAGTTGAGGGGAAAAGCATTATTTAATTCTAAAATTAATTATTCTTCAGTTCAGACTGTGTTCTCAGGAATTTGATTGCAATATTTGCCAGCTCCATGGTGAAAAAACCACACTGCTTTTAACATCAAAAAGCTCCTCTAGGTGTACTCAAGGAAGAGCTGTTGTCATCTTGGTATACCAGAAAAAAAAGTGTACATGCTCCAGCAGAAAAAAACCTTAAGCAGGTCTGCTTTGCATCTCTGCTAAGCGGCTGTGCTCTTAAAGCTCTACTGCCTTAATTGTAGAACATGGGCTGCACAGGAGTAATTAGGAAAAGCTCAGAGTTTCAGTTGGATTTAGCAAGGGAAAAAAAAAAAAGGCTAGATGTATCTGATAAGTCACAAAGAAATTCTGGTCAAAGCTGGAAACAAAATAATCCACATGAACAAAGAGGAAAAAATCAGCCCCATTCAATCTACATAATGAAAATCTGGATTAGTGCTTTATACAGGAAGACACAACTGAGCATCTTCTCTCTCAAAGCACCACTAAGTACAAATGAAATCAAACTATAAAAGGTTCAGCCAAGTCACATTTTGAATTTAAATTGATCTTATTTGGTTGGCTTTAGTAATAATTGTTTCTGAGGCAGCCTGGAAAGATATCGCCTGAAAGATTTCATATGCATTCATTCCCTTATCTTTTTACTTTTCCAGTTTTCTCAAAGCAAATTCACTTGCTAAATTTATGCCATGTAACTTCTTTGTTAGGTTTTCACAGCACGCACTTCCCATTAGCCTTCAAACACTCGAATCAAAGATGATGTAAAAATGAGCAAGTAACTGCAGCTTTCAGTTCCTTAGATTTTGTTAAGACTGTAGCCTTAAATCAAGAAAGAAACCACTCTAAAATCCCATACAAATATAGTTCAGCTTCTGCTTAAGCCCCAGTTAAACCAGTCTTCTGATTTGCCTTTTAGTGACTTTCCTCAGCAATGCAGTCAGACACATATTCAGTAATATGGTTATGTCCTGGTAATAATATAGATAAGTCCAAACAAAATAACAGTTATGTGCAAATGAAATCAGTGTGGCTTAAAAAACAGGTGTTAAAAGTTAATGCATAATTTTACTAAATATAGATGATTAGCCAAAATAGATTTCTCTTCTAAATGAATACAATTAGGCATATATATTATTTAGAGGCAGCTTTCAGAAGAAATAGCTACAAAACCCTCCAGTTTTATTAATATCAGTAACAATGAATTAAATAATTAAAAATATGTATTATATAAACATGAAGTATTTTCATTCAGATAGAAGTTAAATCAGTTTCATAATTTTATAGTTCTCTGCATACTTTTTTCCTTCAAACAACCTGTAATCTAAGAACCTCATGAAACTGTCCTTGCAGAGATTCCATAAATCAAACACTGCAGATAGCAAGAGCAGAGGTGTATAAAAATATATATATATCCCGAGCAAGATCTCTGATCCCAAACAAAAACTGCTAAAATATTTCTGGAGTGTGACTTTTGGCCAGATGTGCAGAACAGGTGCTCACAATTTTCTCTGAGTTCCTCTCATCTCAAAAGCCAAATCAAACCAATCAAAAAAGTTGAATTTGGAATTACAGATTTGACTTCAGCATGGCTGAGCACCTTCCAGAACTCTGTTACAAACTACATTACTTTTTAATAAATTGAAGATGAAATATTTATTTCATCTTTTCCTAGAGCCGTCAGTGGCACTGAATACCTGCTGGATGACCTGAGACTCAAAAGGATGGTGATATGGTGTTCTCAGACCTGAAGGCAAAAACTGGCAGGGAGGTGAAGCTGCAGAAATTGTAGCCTTGCCACATTAAAACTGGACATTTCCAAGCAAATGGACCATAAGCATTATTCTGTGTGGCACCTGCTGTTCCATTAAAGTCTAATAAATCCAGTTCACAGTAGCTTCTGTCTCATGTCACAGAGGCTCTCTGACCTGGCACTTTCTAGTACTCAATAATTTAAAAACTGTGTTCGCACATTTAGTGGATGTTCCCTGAATGGTAGCACACCACAGATCACTGGTGATTTCAAAAGCAGGCAAGTCAAAATGGTCGTGACTTTGTTTTAAGACAACATATCCACAGGATGGGGAAGGGTTCACAGACCCTACATGAGCAAAACCAGCATGCCTCAAGAGCCAAACCTCTTACCTTCAGCTTTCAAAGATCATTTTGATCAAAATAATTCCATGCCAGGCCCTGGTCAGGAGTTCTTCTGTAATGCATTGGCTGCAGCACCAAGTGTTCAAGTCTGCAATGACCACCTAAGGTTTGATACCAGTAAAGAGTTTCCAACTGCCCAAAGGGTCAGAGGAGCTGTGGAGAAGAGTAGCCTGTGCAGGGGACTGATTTCTACAAACTTTCACATCATAGGATCCTACCAGCTCCTTTCCCCCCTCTCTGTCAGGCCATAGAGCTCCACAAGCTGAGGCAGGTGGGTGAGGGTCAGCTCTCTCTCTGAGAGGATGAGACCTCAGATCTGACTGCAATGGGGTGAGCTGTACCTGCAGCCACAGCCAGCACCATGAAGAAGAGGTTCAAGAACAGGTCTGAGTTGCTAGTGCATGGTGAAGTCCCTGTTATTCCCTGAAGATTAAAGCTATTGCTGCTAAGTCAGAAAAGCTGTCAGGGAGAGTAGGAAAAAATTAGTCTCATTTACACCGAAAATGAGGGCAGTACACAGACCCAACGCTCCATCCTCCAATCTATTGGCTACCCAATCTGAGATATGTACAGGTAGAATAGCTCAGATCTGAAATCTGTGGTGCTGTTCTGATGCACCAAGCTCATTGGCTTGGGTGGCTACTTTGTTTCTTAATCCAATCTGTTTTAAACCTGTATGTCTCCATATTACAGAACTGGCAGCTATCACCAGAAGACAGGAAAAAGGAGCAAATTATCCCAGCTCTTAGAGTTGACTAGCAGCAAAATGAGAGGAGAAGCCAAAGCCCACTCAAGGGCCACTCCCAAAACTGTACTTCTTCTAAGGTAACATTTAAGTCTATCTGGCATGCTTCTTACAAAAAGAAATGCTTTTAGGAATGCAACAAACTGGTGAGTATATACTGTCACACTTGTGGTAAGTGGAGCTAGAGAGAATCAGGAGACATTTGGAGAATTCAGAAACAGCAAAAAAAGTTTCTCTCAATAAATGGCTGATTACAGCAATACTTTGGAACAGTGAAAAAACAGTAGGCAAGCAATTCACAAAAAGCTGGAATACCCTTGGGGTGGTTAAAGTAGGGATGTCTCTGAATTTCACATCACAATCTAAGTAGTGAGGAAAGGTCCAGCATGGTATTTTGGCACTGGAGATTGGCATATTCATTTCACTCTGGACATCACTAAAACCCAAAGCAAACTAAAAATGTTATATCCTGAAATTACCTTAAAAACTAAGTATACTATCAGCCACAGTACTTTGGAGCTGAAGGCCTTCAAGTGGAGACCCATCACCCAATCTCAGAGCTCCAAAGAAGCCTGGGATTTCCTAGGCCCAAGGCTTAAGGCAAATCCCATCTGAGGAAAATGTCTATCTGAATTATAACTTTTTAATGTGAATCATATTGCATTCCCTTTGAGAGAAGCAAAAAGCTTCTCTGAAACAAGACTGTCATTCTAAGCCTAACTCCAGGCAGATGCAAAGGCTGCGTTACCCCAAAAACCGTGCTTTTGTGCCAAAATTTACATGATGCCAGGGGCATTGCATTGCACAGTAAAAACCCATACAAAGGTACATGATCCCCTTAAGGAAGAGAATGTTTTTATCTGCAGTGTCTCTTCCAATTAGTAGTAAGACTTCCAGTCGACTTAATACTAAGATGGGAGAGAAAAGGATGCAGAAATTAAAATAGTGCAGGGTAAACACAACCCACCATTGTTGCATAACTTTGCCCTACTGCAATACTTTTCACACAAAGATTTTCCTTTACCAGCATTAATCAGCAGGATTTGCTCTTGCTTTTAAGTGTACAAAGCTGGAAGGAAATTACTTGACTGTGATGTAATTTTAATTTCATAAATATGCAGTAAAAGTATGTCCATGGCAGAAAATGTTATTACTATACTACTTATTGGTTTAAATATTAAACACTACTCTTTTTTTCAGAGCTTCTCTTCTAATTACACTTTTTATTTTCTAACATATATTTGCCTTCCTGAAAGCATTTTGGAAACTAATGACAACTTTCAGGTTGGCTGGATTCCATTCTTTTTAATACAGTCAAGTGACATTTAATTTGAAAACTAACATCACTTTAAAATATTAATAAAATCAGGGTAGTTTTGCAGTGCATATTCATCTCAGTGATTGAAATGAGCTTCATAAACTTGGTGCAGGCACATCTTAAAATGTGAAAATTTGTATCAATATGCAGATGAATCTAAATCTATAGAGACAAAAGAATAACACAGATTAAGCTGAGCAGCTAAAGCGCACATTTTGTTGCCAATTATTATTGAAGCCAGAAACTCATTGAAAGCTACCCAAAGGGGGGCAGTTCCTGGAACTCCCTATGAGAGAGGAAGGATGTTATGTCCTCCCATAGGGAGCCATATCACCCAGCTCCTGGAGCAGCTCCACACACAGCTATTGCCAACATCACACCTTCAGTGTCAGCTCCCTTGCCAACAAAAACTGGAGTTGTCCAAGGCATTGTTATGGATGCAGTACGTAATCACTTGAACTGCTGGCAACTCTCTGCCAGGGAAACAGTGACATTTCCAACTCACCTTCCCATTTAAATCACTCCACTTTGATCCAAATTCACTTCAGTGGTTTGGAAAATAGTGGACCAGCAACCATGAAAAAAATTGTTAAAGTTGTGGCACAATAGCTGTTAAGTCTGAGGAGACATTAAGTTTCTTTTTAGAGCCATACTAGTTTGAACATTGGGAGCCAGGACAAAAAAGCAGAGAGTGTGTGCAGAAGCAGCAAGGAGAGGGTGGACAGAGCTCCTCTGAATGGCTGGAAGAAAAGGTAAAAAATGGGCTTTGCTTTAATGGAATCATGTGCGTTAATACCTAATGCCAAAACACAATACTGAAACACTGAAAGGGCAGAAGGTCTGGGAAATCCATGGAAGCAGGTACATATCATCACCTCATGAGGGAAGAGGAGCTGAGACACAGGTTTTTTCCTAGAGTGCCAACAAAGAAAGAACTGAGTTTTCAAATCTGAGGGAAGAAAAATGCTTCCTATGTTACATTCCTAGTGTGACTCATGAGAGCAAGCTTGGCATACATTTTTTCACAGAAACATGGCCAGATCAAAAATGTACAGCTGACAGATTTACTTTTTCCAGAACATCAGGTATCAAAGACGTACAGCCTTAAAACTGCAATAGCGACAGACAGTGCAATGCATTCAGTGCAAGACAAGAAGGATGGGAATGGCAAGTGATAAGAAATCTAAGACTGGCAGAGTCAAAACCCATTTCTATATTTATTATTTTAACCACATACTGAGCAAATCCAAGCCATCTTTGGAGGTGATGGTGCTGCTTAGTGCTACAAAGCAGTATAGAAGTTGTGCTTTGGATACATAATCAGACTTGTAGGGGATTGTACAGTCTTACATCAGTTTCTGGATAATGGATATAGCTTCTTTGCCTAAACAAAACAGAGGACTGTATTTCTCAGGAGTTCATGAGTTACAACTAAAACTGCACTAGTCTCTCATTACACTTAGTTTCAGTATCATACATAGCAGTAATGAATTTTCATCTCCCCAGTCCTACACTCCTTGTAACAAGAGGATGAAACATACTCTGAACCTTCATAATGGTGTACTCTGTTGTAACCATTGTTTCTATCTCATTATTCTGACTCTGCCTCATCTTTGTCACTCAAAGACGAGACAACAGATTAGTCTGTGTGAAAAAGACTGAAGAAAGTATAACATGGTGCTCATTATTGTCACTGAAAACTGCTGAAGGTGCAACAGCTCTGAAGGAAAACTATTTTGAATGTCAGATTTTCAAGACAGCAATCAAATCTAGACTCCGGGCTAGCTGAAAGTCCAAGTACTGTCATATGCAGTGATGACACAAGGGATCAGAAGTTCCAATATAAAACTTATGCAGCCAACAGAATAAGATTAGAAAACTCCATTCAATCTCATCTTTTTGTGTTGTGGAGGATTTTTTTCAGGGTTTTTAGGGGAAGCCATGGAGAAAACTAAAATGTTTGGTTACCAACTGTCAACAATTGCTGTTTCAAACACACAAATAATGTAGTTACTTTCAAGGTATTAATTGTCTCATTTATTACACATTTTTTATTTTCTTTTCTCTTGAAATAATTCTTGGAGACATTTTCATGTAAATGTAAGCACCCTTCAAAATTTTTCATGTATCACTATTTCATTCTTGATATTTTAACTCACTTTATTGTCAACTTTTTTTGCCTGCCAGAAAAATGGAAAAGGAAATAAGTCTTGGTATAATAAAACACTTCAGTGGTACCTAATCCTTCTCTGCATGAGTAAAACCAGCTCAGAATTACCCAAAATGCCCAAAGAACATAAAACCACCAACAGCACATTACTTTTCCCTTGCACCTGTTGAAGTTCATGTACAGTCGACTGCCTGCATTCGATAATGTAGCCAACTGTTTTTTCAGTGGAAAAGTAAAGGTACTTGGTCTTCAAAAAACCATAAGCAAGTATGCTTATGGTAGGGTTTTTTGCCACTAGAGGTATAAAAAAAGACAGCACAGATCTCATTAATTTCAACCAGACCAATGGCCAGAATATGAAAGATTGAAGCTTTATAGAAAGAAGAAGACTGTTACTCATGCAACCTCCACTTTCACAGTTTTTGCATTGAAAAAAAGCACAGCTCAGATGATCACTCTCAAAAACCACAATATACTAGAGATGGCTAAGAGAACACTGGTGATTTAACATCTCAGTCTTTCTGTTCTGTTAACACCAGTAATACTTAATTAACGTTATTTGTTCAGTTTTCACAAAAGCCTTTTCAGATGTTTATCAGACAGAAGCAGATAATCAATTTAATTTGTCTAGGATGATTTTCACTTTAGCCCACCAAAGCCAAAGATACCTAGAGCATCCTAAAATATGACTTACTATCTAAAATATGACTTACTATCTAAAAGCAAATCTATCTTTAAGCATCAGATTATTTTTTATTAAGAACTTGAAAAGGCTAAATCAGATGAAATAAAGACAGCAAGGATTCTCATCATTCCTTCCAATTGCATTTGTCATTCACATGACTTTTATTTGAAAATAAATGCAACTACCTAAGCCAAGGAGAAAACAGGCTCAACATTGAAAAATAAAAGTGTGTGTTATCCTATGTATTCATTCAACCTGCATTTAAACTTTTTGGTACCTAAAAAGCAAATGCTTGTAGTCATTGCATATAAATATGTGTATTACAAGGAAATTATTTTAAGACAATACTTAAAACTGCAAATTTTGGTAAACTAGGAAACAATTAAAAACACTGGTAAAAATGCTATAAGATTATGTTTTTACTAGACCCCATCTGGTTACAAAAGCATGTATATACAATATTAAAAATATATTTTCTCTCTCAGGAATGCCAAACACCATTCTTCATGAATATGTATAATTAGATGTTCTCTGTGAGTGAGAAGTAGTAATTAATTCAGTGTTAAACATCACAACCTATTACTTGAACTCCATGGCAACCAACATTGCCACGAGAGAAAATGAAATTTCAAAGCCTATTTTTAAGTTATTACAGTTACACATTTTCCAAAATTTCAAAGCAAGCTTGTGGTGTTATTGGATACAGACTAGTTAACTTCTCTAATTTAGAAAAGATCCAAGTGACAACTAATGATTTTTGCTTTTATTTAAAAAATGGCTTGATGTCAGTGAAGAGGAAAGTAGCCAATATTCAGAGCAGTTACTCTGTGGTAAGCACAGCATTCCTAGGGACTTAATCGCAATGGTTTTCACAGTTTGGGACACCTTGATGTCACTGACTGCTCTGAATGAACCCTCATTGGGGTTTTAGGTTCTGATCTTAATGCTCAAACCAGTGATTTTTACCCTTGAACCCACAAAAGATGAAGGTAGGCTGAGGAAAGCCACAGAGACTCAGCATATCTCCAAAATATGAATAGCCTGGCTTAAATGGTAATGTTTGTACCTTTGTGTTTTCTTCTTTACTCAAACAAAGCCATAAGGGACTACAACAGATTTCAAAATCTTTGGCTTAGGAAGATGGGACCAACAAATTAAAAATCAATGACATTCAGAAAGACAAGTTCCGGCACACAGGGAGGTGTGACTACAGCTTCTTAGGAATGCTGGTGTAAAGGAAAACAGTAGTAAAGAGTGGCATTTCCTCAGACAAAGCACAAAAATGGCAGAAATATAAATCATCCTCTTGGTGGAGGTGAGATAGCATACATAGCTAGAGGATAGATCTGCCTGTGGATTGAGAACATGCTGTACCTCTAATTCAGGTGTTATAAAATCACCAGGTCAGTCTGTCGAGGACAGGTCAAAAGTACAGTATGAGTTGATACGTTTCAAAGCCAGGCAACATAACCACAAAGATACAATTAACAAACCATTAGGAAAAACAAGAAAGTGTCAGAATTTTAATATAAGAAGAAAGCCAACAAAAGCATCTGCCTGCTACTGAGTGGAACTGGAACCTTGCTTAGCAATATCACTTAGCAATGTCAGAAAGCTGAAATTGGAATGCCTTTTTTGCATCATCCATTTATTTAACATGAATTAGCTCTCATACTCAGTATCAGCAATAGATGGTGAGATGTCAGACCTGAATCAGAAAATAAAAGGATTAAAGAATACCTTGGTAAATCAGGTATTTTCAGTTTGGTCTTGCTTTTCTTGAAGAGCTGCTAGATGAGCTGCTGGCATTTATCTTGGAAATCCTCTGGGATACACTGAGTTACCAGAAGACTGCAAAATGGCAAACAATTAAAGGAGGAGCCACAAACTTGTAAATCCAACACCTTAGCATCAATTCCATGAACTGTAAAAGAATAAATAATCAAACTACTTGTAAATTCCTAAAGAAGAACACAAGAAGATGAGTAACAGACAGTATGAATTTGTCAAGAAGACCCATCAAACCAATCTAATTTCCTTCTATGACAAGATAATGGCCTTCGGGGAATAGAGAAGAACAGTAGCTGTCCAATTACTCTATTAACAGTTTTGACTTTGATTTCATGTGAAATTCTTTAAAACAAGGTGGAAATACCAAGATGCTCTATAAATGTTTGGAAAAGGTTATTAAGAAAACATACTTAGCTCATCAAAAGTAAAGAGACATGCATGCATTCAATGATATTCCACAGGGAAATGTACTAGATGTGGACAAATTGAATATTTGTCTTAGTGAACTGAAGGATGGCAAAAAAAGTTTGTTACATAGGACTCAGCTGTGAGGGATTTTAAGCATATTGGAAAGCAGGACTTCAAAATTTCTCAGCAAACTGGAGAATAGGCTGAATTGCATGTGCTGCTTGTGAGCAACATAAAGTTCTATACCTTTGCAGAAATAATTAGGCATGTCATGGCAAGTGAGGAAACACATGGTTACAGGGAAGACAATCTGTAGATCAGGAATGTACACATGACAACTGTTTCATCATACTGTTGGGAAGACTAAAATAATTTTATAGCAGTCTATGAGGAGAGGTAGAGCTTATGAGATGCACAACGTAAATCTTTCCACTCAAATTCAAAAAGGTTCTGGAGCTACTGCTCAGTTTGGTGCATTGCATTTCAGAGTAGGGATGACCACCTGAAGTAAGCTCACAGCCAGAATAGTGAAGATTGATCACAGCTCAGGAAGACAAAAGGAAAGACTGAAAAAACTGGGCTTACTGTCTGGAAAAGACTGACAAAAATTTATGAGCAGTAGCTACTTCAAAAAGAAGAGGAAACAGTCTGTTCTTCATGCTCAGAGGATTTAAGTGCTGAAACTCCACAAAAAATTCCAAGGTTAGATGGAATGGAAAGCAGAATAAAATGTATTTTAAGAGAAACAATGTTAGAAGAGGATGCCTGGAGAAGCTCTGGCATTTCCATCACGGAAGATCTTGAGGAATAGGTGAGAGATACATCAGCTTTTAGAGCAGAGAAAACGAACATGGTCTTAGGACCTTTCAAGTTCTGAGAAGGACAGACAAAAGGATCCTTTGCAAGGTATCCAGAACAGAACTAAATCTGCATGACCTTTAGAAACTACTCAGTTTCATGACTAAACTCATGTCTAGGGGATATTAGACACCTCTCTGTCCTTACCAGAATGTGGAAGGAATAGGCACAACAGTTCTGCAAAGGGAAGAGCTTTCTTTAACACACAACTAAGACTAAACCAGGCAGGGCTGGGTATTTTAGTGATTCCTACTGCTACAGTCAAAGCACATGTCGTGTGTCAGAGATTGCCAGATTAGGTTTCATTTAAGAATCAGACACAGTCAGAGAGGGAAATTTCATTAGACACAGGCAACAGGTGAGTATTCGAAGGAATAAAACACTCAGTTACCAGGGAGCTCACACCATCTGCTGGATTGCTGTTTCTGCTTCCTGAGCAAGCCAGCACTGCCTGAGAGTGCAGAAGCTTCTGTCTGCAGTGATCTAAAGGTATTAGCAATCCACTTCCAGCCTCAAAAGGCAGCCCTTTGGTCAAGTTCTCATTGCGCCTCTGTTCTTTCTAAATTATTTCTCAAGGAAGTTTAAAAGACAATTTTCCTTTTCAAGTCACAAGATGCTTTTTATCAGAAAAGAAAAGGCTTTTGACAGTAAGTGGACAAGAGCCCGAATTCTCCCAGCAGGCTACTGGATGAGAAAAGAAATCATGGAGCTAGGCAAAGCTTCTGCTGATTTCCCTCTCGAGCAGATCTATGAATAAAGAGTTGCAGTAATTATTCAGGTAGTTGCATTCTGCTCAAAAGCAAGACTTCACCAATAAATCTTACCAGCTGAGGTTTAAAAGAATGGTCAGCATCCTCTCCATTTTCTGAGATGAAGCCATTTGGGGAACCTGGAGTTGAAAGTAATTACATTATGGATGCACTTCATATACCAGCAAAACTACAAAGCATCCCGCTCTGTAACTTGCTGATATTCCAAGCTGCTCTTCAGCTGATAGAAAATGGCCTGACTCTGCTTGCTGCAGGGGAGCTATGTGAGTTTAAACTGCTGATGATGTGCATTTACATTTTCATTAGACTACTGAGGAATCTCCAAAGTAAGAGAGTAATCAGTCAAGGAGCACACCTGCTGAATATGCAAGACACTGAAGTGGTTGATATTATACTGAAAAGGAGTGAATGGAACATTCATCCATGTATGTCATTTGTGCCATAAGCAGCATTTTTAATGTTTTTTTTTAGTCTAATATTCTCACAGAGTGTCTGAAGTGACTAAACCCTTGAGGGTTAATCCCAGTGAAAATATTTTCATATAAATGAAACACACTGCGTTCATTCAGGAAATACCACTAAAATTCACCACCCAAATTGTACCACTGTCATCAAAGTGTAGGCAAAAAAATACCACACCAAAAAAAACAAGATAAAGAAATAGAAAATGCTGCAGTGCAGGATCCAGCAGTCTGCTGGCAGTGCTGGGGAGGGACAAGCACGGCAGTGTGAGAACGTCACCAGATGAAATGAGATAAAACCAGTGGACACATCATGAAGGTTTTAACACCACTGCTTCTGATGCTGATTTTTACAAACCTACAACTGGCTCAGTTACAGTGACCAAACTTTGTTTCCCAAAGCATGCAGAGGCAACCCTTAAGTACATAACTGGAGAATAATTGCCACATTCAATAAATAAGGTGTTTTGAGAGTGGCAGTCGGTGTCTGAGCTGTGATATTTCTGATCAAAGAGAAGTGCACTCAATGAAAGGCTACTCCTTTCCTGACATGAACCATTGCTTTCACAAGTGGATCCCAGCTTTCAGTTACCTACCATGAAATAACAATTTAAATGGTATGACTCAAACTAGTTAATTTTAAGAAAATATCTTAGAGCATCCATAAGATGTCCTGCAATAAAATGCCATGAACTCAAAAACATAATCAAAACCACACTCGGTGTTTCCCAGGCACATCTGTGACCTTCGAGAATTTTTTTCTCCTAAATGCTGCTTCAATTTTTACTGCTTATTTTTTACTCAGCTGAGCAGCTCGGATGTTTAGGAAGCCTGTGCTATGTGGTGTGATAAGATAAGTTTTTAAATCAAGGAAAGGCCACTGCATGCACCACAAAGGCAGTCAGACTGTACAGCTGAAAGAGTAAGATCCTTCACTTTCAAGTCACAAAATTAATCCTATTTATACCATTCTTTCTTACCATGCTGAAGAAATAACTCCAAATATTTAGAAATAAAAGAGTTTGCAAAAAATTGTACGTATGAAGGATACAAATAAAAAACACAGAAAAAGTAGGTTTAAAAACCTTACTAAAAATATCGTTTCTTGAAATACTCCTTTTCTCCAAAAAAACACAAGTCCACTGCATTTTAATGCATGTCTCTCAAACAGTTCCTGACTTCCTAAATCAGTTTGAGGGCTATTTTAAGGTTAATTTCATATTCTATTGCTATTTAATGACTGCCTGGAAATTGCGCTGAAGCAATTTCTAAGTGTCTAAAGCAATAAAGCCACTTCTTAATGGAAAAAGTAAAAAAAAAAAACAAAAACAAAAAAACCACCCAAAAAGAAACAAAAAAAACCAACAGACATAAGTTGGAGAATACTCATCAGAAGAAAGACAAAATTATATTAAGTTTGCTTTGTCTCTTACACTAAAGTCTGTTTGCTGATAGTGTGAGGTGCATAATAAGAAGACACCCATTATCATATCACACATTCTGCAGATTCTTATTTGTGTGTTCTTAAATACCACACTACAAAGTGTAGAAATAAGCGACATTTGCTTAAAAGAGAACACAACTTCCTGAATCAAGTACTGAGAATACAGCAGATAAGGGGAAAATATAACAATTTAAACCTGTTTGGAAAGTAATTTTTCAGTTCTGAGTCCCAAAGATGATGCCTCAAGCCACAGAAGTCAGGAATCCTGTGTTTGCAGGGTGGGATTTATCCTGAGACTGAACATAGTTCACTAAATATTTGTGTGAGTGATAGATTTCTAACCATCCCCTCTGGAAAGGCCAGAGAGCCATCACCTGGTGTGTCTCTCCCTTAGAGCGAGATGGATCTGTGTCTCCTTGCTTCCAGGTCTGGAGAGGGCAAGGGAGGAGTAGAGTTTAATACAGTCAGAAAAAAAACAAACCAAAACATCCAGCAGCTACAGAGGAGCCCCAAGGCCCTTCAACACTGGCTGCTGTCACAGCCTTCTCCCTTTCTGCAAGTGCCTTTTGATCAGCTTTGGAGGGTTTTTGTAAGCTTAATCCAAGTTTGAAAGAGGAACAGAAGTCTTCAAGCCAAGTGACTTCCTACAAGTTTGGTGAAAATTAAGGACTTGAATTAGCTCTCTGAAGGCCCAGGGTAGTAGGGACATAGCTATTTATTTTCTTTTTGTTGGTATTTCCATTTGATATGATGCAGAATTAATATTTGCCCTCACACAGCAGGAAAAATTGATGGGAGCACACCACATATAATGCTCAGCATTTCATTATGTGCAATAATGTTATTGCATATTAAATGTTATGTAGCACTCTCTCACAGCTTAAATAGACACACACAGACCTTGCATTATTAAAGTTACTAGATGAAACATACTTCTCTGGTTTTCAAGGTACAACCCTAAGTTTAGCCCTTTTGTCTACATGCTTTATCATACAGCCTTCAATTACATGTCCACATCATTCAGCACACAGAATAGAAGATGCTCACTTAATTAACAGCTGTCTTCTTCCTTTCTTCTGGTTGTTCAATGTGGGACCCTTTATCTTATTCACTGCAGATTATTCAAACTGGGTTCTCAAAGCAGCATTAACAATTTCTTGGGGGTTTGTAAACTGTATATTTAAGTTCGCTATAATCAGTGACAAGATTATCCACTAAAATCTAATAAATCTTGACTAAACATAAGCTTACTGTTTAAGAACATGCTTATAAGTTTTGCTTATTAGTTTATAAGGGCACATTTTCCCAGAGACAGCAAAGGGTATTCCTTTCACCAAACTGCTGGTGGAAGGCATTGCCCCTTCTCAAAAAAATAAATGCATCTTCAAAGACATGCAGGACAGCATACTGCATAATTGGTTTTCCCTAGCACAGGTTTGATGAGAGCAGAGCTCTAGGTAAAGTCACTCTGTTCAGGCTGGTGCAGCTAAGGCCATGGTGTATAGCTCAGGTCTGATCCTGAACGTTGGTTTCAGGACCTGTCCAAACTTTCACATGAAATAATTCTCCAGCAGGCTTACACCTATCTTGTAGCATGTCAATGCAAACAGAAACAGTTTGGCAAAATCGTAAGCAGCTGAGCACAAGCTTTTAGCATGGAAGCATGAGAAGGTGTTTATAGTCCCAGTGGTGATTTTGTTAACAGAGGAGTGTGCTGTTAGCATTCCTGGTGAGCTGAGCACAGTGAAAAGCACCGTGGTGAACTGAACTGTGATGCCTTCTTGGCACAGAAGCAGTGATATCTAACTCAAGTGGCATTCTTCTTGTCAAATTGGAAATTGAATAGCTGCCACTGAGAACAGCAAAGGCAAAGGGAAGTGTGGACCACAGGAAACCATAATGCTCTGTCAGCTGAGAATGAAAAGGCAAAGCTAAAGTCAGTTCTGGGCCAAGATGCTAGCTATTGCTAAATCTTGCTTGACTGGAACACCAGACAAGTAGGAGCTGAATTTGCCCATCCTTTGCCTTACTAAGCTGTAGTCTGTAAAGAATAAATCAGTCATTGGAATCTGAAATAGCAATAGTGGCTTCAAAAGTAATGAGTTGTTGATTTTGTTTTTATTTTAGAAGAGGTCCATTGTTCAACAGTTCTAAATTTACCCTGTTTTGTGATCTTATGGATATATTCTCTCCTGCTCTCTCCACACAAAGTGGAGAAAGGAAAATAATTTTGAAAGTAGACTCTCATTGTGTCAGGAAATTAAAGCTGGGCATTAAGAAAAGCAATTTATTTTATGGAATCTTTTCCTGTGGGACTCAAAACATCTTTTTTTTCTCATTAGCTGCCCTTTGTTATTGAGTTGGCCTTTGCCTTTCCATACTGTTAGATATGACAGTGATGAGGTGGTTAAATCTGCTGAAAGAAGACCTAGTAGCCCATTTCCCCTGACCTCTGGCCCGTTTGCATAAAACTCTGAACTAAGAAGTTGTTCCAAAGCAATTCAGAATAGAGGCACAGGCACTGAGGTTCAGCCATTGCACTTCTGAAACTGAAGTGGATGCAGTAATCTAGAAACACTGATGTCTTTGAATGTGAACCATTAAAACTCTACCTGTAGCAGGAATCTCCTGCAGCAGAAAGGATAATCTGGTAGAATTTTGTTTCATATTCATGCCAATTCCAGTTGTTACAGCATTGTAAAATGAATTGGCTGTTTTCCAGAGAATACATCCTGGGAAACTGTTCAAGAAGGAATGATAAATAGATCAGTGATCTTATATTTCCATGTCAGTAAGAGGAAGACAAGTGAGAAATCAGTCTGACAGTGTTGCTGGGGTGATAAAGGATATTTAATAGCAATGAAGTATAAAACCCAAATTAAGGATTTGAAAGCCAAACAGGAGTAAATTTGACAAATATCAATATAGAAACATAAATGTAAAGCATCCATTACTCTCATTTCCTAGGGGACTGAGAGTTTATCAGATTTATGCATCCTCTTGGTAATACACTGTGCCAAAGAGTAGTTAGGATTTCTAAACAGCCAGAGCTACACATGGTGTGACTAATGGCAACAAGGCACTGGACCAGAAGCTGAGAAGTTTGCTTCTCACATTACTGCAACCTGCTTGGTTAAACTAAGCCTCAGACTAGGAGTCCAGAGAAGCACTCTATCCTTGTAAAACAAAAGCAGCTGACTTTGCAGCACACATCTTTGACAGACTGTGCTTTCTCAAGCCCTTTCAGCACAAAAGATGCAGCTGTAATGCTCTGGATTTGCACTGAAGCAGGCAGCTGCTCCACTCTCTCCCTTCCCATCTCTTCTCCCAGCACCTCCAGTGTCTGAGCAGTGGCTGTGGTAATCCAAAGTTTTTAAATAACACACGTGGTAAAGAAGAGGCTGTGCGTCTGGAGAAACACAAACACGTCCATATCCTTCCTGTACTGAGAGCTCCAGAGCTGGACACAATACTCCAGGTGGGGTCTCACAAGAGCAACACAGAGGGGGGGAGTCACCTCCCTCACCCTGCTGGCCACATTTCTTGTTGTGCAGCCCAGAGTACAGCTGGTCCTGTTGAACCTCACCTTGAGCACACACTGCTGGCTCATGTCCAGCCTCTCATCCCCCAGCACCCCAAGTCCTTCTGCGCAGGGCTGCTCTCAATCAGCTCATCCCCAGCCTGTGCTGATACCGGGAGCTGCCCCAATCCACATGCAGGACATTGGATTTGGCCTTGTGGAATCTCACAAAACCTCACACACTACTTATATATTTTCACTTAGATTAGTTTAAATGTGTATTTGTTTGCAAAAAAGTCCCTGACATTTTATCAGGCTGTAGAACCATCTGAATTCCAGTTGCTAGATAAGAAACCCCAGCAGCATACGTACAGTATAATAAAAGGGCAGGAAGCCCAAGTTTGCCACCATCAGCTGCTCCAAGTAACTGCTTAACTGAGTAGAGTCCTTGGTTTTCCTTTCCTTGCAATTCCAAACATCAGGCTGCTTTGGTCATTCCATCTGTACACTTACTAGCTCCCAGCTGTGTAGAGGCTTCAGCAGAGTGAATGCCACTAGGTGAACACCACAGTATTTTTACCTGTTGATCAGCTTAACTCCAGACAGTGTTGATCTACCAAAGCATACATCTTTGATAGGACCTGATGGTTATTTTTCTATAGGGAACACCCTTGCAGCAAGAAGAGAGGTTGTTATCCAATACAGGTGACATTTCATAGCTGCTGGTTGTGTTAGCTGGCCTTGATCCTTCCTGACCTCAGGACCTGCAGCCATCCTGCACTAATGTTCAGAGACACAAGACCCCCAGCAATGGAAGAGCTTGACCACTCCTGCATGTCTGTCTGTCCTGCAAGAGGCATTTCAGCACTTTTGAACTCTCACAGGTAAGTAAAAACCTTCCCAAAATGACAATGGCAGAGCAGTAGGAAAACACCCTCCTCCAAAGCCAAGTGCCATTCTGCATTGCAATTTTTTCCAGAGAAAAATCTACCAATTTCAGATCCTGCCCTTTAACTGACTAGACTTCTTGCAAAGCATTCAATCCCTCTCTGCTCCATTAGCACTGGGAATCAGAAATTAATGTTTGATTACTTTTCTCTAATACTGAGGGAGGGAGGTAGCCAGAGAACCAGAGCTTTTGTATCTCTCCAGAATACTTTTTTTATCTATTCAAACGGACAATTAGGACACTCGAGTGGTACAAAGCCTTAAAATGTAGAAAATACAGAAAGCCAGTACACTTGATAAAGACACAATTACTTGCACTTGTAACACTACCCCCTCATATTCATACCAATTTTAATTCCACTTTTAAGATAAAATTCCAATAAGTATTCATGCATACTGTATTTTTTCAGAAAAACTGGCAAAATGGTTTTGAGAGACAAGTAGTATTTCATTGCTCAGAAATCCATTCCATCATTCATAAAAGTAAATTTTACTCTTTTCCATACTTACTTAACAGCCTTCAGAAGACCAGTTCCTTGTTACATATTTGGAGAGCAGCATTTCTTTGCTGCCTGTTTTGTTCAGTCTCTTCTGAGAAGGTAATACAGAGTGAGGGGGACAAAATCACCACTAATTCTTTCAATTTCAGTTTGTTTAGTTATTCCCAGGTGAGAATTACATATACAACACACTGCTCTGAAGGCTGAATGTCTTTACAGAAGCAGCATGGAAATGAAAGTATCTGGAGCAATGAGCATCTTGGTTTTCCCAATAATTTAAATCATAAAATGGTTTGTGTCATTAAAAGGGCTTTATGAACATCATAAGAGACTTATTTTTGACAAGAACTGTCCTTCTTCATCACTAAGGCATATTTATTGGAAGGAGACAAACCTTACTCAGTGCTTATGCCTGGTTCTCCTTCTGCTCGTAAGTATCTAGTTTGGGGAGTGAGAAGAAAGAAACAGCACTACCTCCAAAGATTGCCCCACCCTGGTAAAATAGTTTATTAGGGCTTTTAATGAAATTCACACAAGAGAGAAGGATTTTGAAAAATTTTACTAATATAGGCAGAAAACCTCAACAAAATAAACCTCCCCATCTAATATTCAGAGACTAAATGTGGGTGCACTGCCTCTAAAAACCAACAGGATGTTTTTAATCTCCCTTGGATTCAGCCTAGGACCCAGAGGAAGCATCAAGGACCCATAAAAGTAGGTGTATGGGAGCACATATTGAACTGCCCTTCTCCCTCCTCACCACACTGTATAAAGAAGGGACACAGCTACAGGGAACATGCCTTAGGATACTGCACCAGACACCTGACACACACCTGAGGTAAAATGAAGGCCTGCACCAGTCAGGACTGCAATGCCAAAGAAACTCCTCCAATAATTCTTCATTTTGTGGCAGATTGGTGCACTGAAGTGCATGCCTTGAACTGCTATCTTCAAGTAAAAAGCTCTTTTATTAAGCTGCATCACTCACCATTATCATGACAAACTTGAGGCACTGCTGTTCATTTCAGTGGCCCAATGATAGTTTTGAATTCTACAACCTGCCTGAAATACTCACGTATAAGATAGGGTTTAAGAAACAAAAAAATAAATTTTATAGTAATTATAGCTGAGTACACATTTAAAGACAAAGTTAAAAATTAGATAATGCATCCACAAACTTTTGCGGAATCTGGATCCAAAATCACATTCAAGCTTTAGGGTCTGCCTCACTGTAGAATCCATTTCTCACCCAGGTCAGAAGCAGCTCCTGAAATGCTGGGACAGGTTTGGTGAGTTCATGAAGCAGCTTCTCTGGTTATTGGAAACCAATCTGCAAATTCTGAGTATGTTTACAAAGGCCACAAAGAGAGGCAGACATCAGTGTTAAGGCACAGGCAGGCTATTCCAGAGCATATGATACAAGAGGGCAGGTCCAGGGAGCAGCACAGCAGTGCATGGTTTGGCACTCTCACAAGCACTGGGTGTCTCCACAAAAATCAGATGTAGCTTAAGCTTTGCCATGAAGAAACCTCATCTACCGTGTGCATAGCCCCATGCCACTCCTCAGAACCTCTCTGCCATTTTTGTCTTTTTCTCTTCTCCTTGATGATAAGACCCTGTGGTGTTGTGGGGCTGGATTTGGCATTCTATGAAGCCTTTCACTGACTGTAAAGCTTCCCAAAATGACATTTCATAGAATCACTTTGGACTCACATTCACTTTGATTCTTATACACAGAAGAATATGCATATGTACAGAACCCATACTGAAAATCTTGAAAGCAACTCAACATTTCAGCTTCTTGTGGCAGATGCTGTCTTCATAGCCATGTGTTTATTTACATCTAAATTTTCAGGGTGAGAGTTACCTGTTCCTTCAGGCCAAAGCAGGCTATGCTTAGCTGGAATTTGCACTTATAACTCTAACCACAGTGTCAAAAAGAACCCATTTCACAAGTCCAGTTCCTGAATGACTATAAAAAAAACAACAAAAAAATACTCTGAAAACATCCTCTAGTTTTATGCCCCCACCATTGCAAGGGCAAACAGCTATGGATATCTGGTTACCACAGCATATTAATATTAGTCTGTGCCTTCAGCTTAGATCATTTACAGGCCAGATAGACATAAATCCGTCCTAAAATACTTTGTGTTTCTAACTTGTGGGTGTGAAAAAAACAGCACCTGAAACACATCTTCTTGCTCATACTGTATACATTAGATGTAATTACCCAAACAGCCTTCACCTTGCAAAGAAATAAGGGCACTTATAAACTTCAGTATAAAGCTAAACCACTGCAGGATGTTTGTTCTAGCAAGTGGACTTCATCTGAGAAATTTTACCTTTAAGACTAGTAAAAGACTATTATTTTTAAGACACTGGTTGGCACAAAGCCACAGGATTTGCTATTAAAATATGCAAAAGCAGAGTGGAATAGTGCTGTGTGTGTAAATTATGCATGTTTCTTATTAAATCAAATCCCTTTACCTCCTCCCCTCCTCCACTTATTACACAACTTGTCATCTCTTATTTACATGCCATATGATATACAACCCAAATAGAGAGGGCAAACATCCACAATATGTGCAGAAAAGGGAGATATTTGCATTTAAGAGATGAATATGCATTAGGAGGCAACACATTCAGGACACATATTTTAAAAGTGAGACTGCTTATTTTGACAAGCTTATTGCTAGAAATGCCACTATGAGCTCCCCATGCCTCCCAGCATGGAATTTGTTCTCTGATGGAATACACAGCACCCATCCCTAGAAAGAGATCCTGCTAAGCCAGTTTCAAAGCCATGGACTGAGAAGGAAGTCACAACACTGGCAGGTGGAAGCAGGAAATTCTTGGGGGACAGAGGGAGAATCCAATTGATATAATTCACCCTTTTATCTCTATTTTTTTTCTTCCTTCTTCTCAGTGTAACTCCTCTGTGAAATTAGAGAATTTCTCTGCTAGAAAAAAGTACCACTTACAAAATTAGTATTGAAAAAGGCTGCTGTTTGCTTCTGAAATCAAAACAGAAAGCCAGCATCCAGGGGAAAAAAAAGATAACTACCTTCTGCTTTCCTTTTTTTCTTTTTCCCTTTTTCTTTTCCCTCTGTTTTTGTCTCTGGCTTTCTCTCAAGCAAATTGGTAAGGCCTAAAAAGTTAAAGTTATTACTTGGGATTTAGGTAAGTTTTATGCAGTCCCTTTTATTCCACAAATACTTATATAACCTTGGGCATTGACTTAGATCACCTGTTTTTGGATTCTACATCTATATAAAGAACACAATAGTGCTGTTACACCTAACAGAAGTGGTACAAGTATAAAACAACCTGTAAAAAAATATATATGAAGAGATACATAACCTAGGCAAATAAACAGAAAGAGAAACCTTCTGGGTCAAGGCACTGAACTCAAGAGTCCAGGCTCTGCCACCAACCAGCCTTAATTCTCAATCCCATTAAATTCTCAGTTCCTCATCCACAAGTACAAAGGAGTGATACCCTCCTCCCTAAAATGTCTGAAGGAATTAGACAGTTCAGAACAAGCTGGCCAAAGCTTAGACAGGAGGGGGCATGCCTTGTTTTTGTAAAAGGGAGATGACAATTTTCTCATTACATTTTTCAAACATTTATATCAAATTATAAAAAACAGTCAAAAACACTTCAAGCCAAAATGTTATAACATATGGCTGCTTGAGTTTTCCCTTCAAATATTTTAAGATAGCAGTTTCCTTACAAGACTCTGTCTCCCCCTGTTCAGAGTTTTTGCTAACACTGTGAAATGCAAGGGAAAAAATTTCTGTTTTCTACTCCTCTATTTATTTTTCTTTTACTTTGAGTTGATATAAACTTAGAGCTCCCTCTCCTTTCTGTACATCTACATGGGATTTTTTGCTGCTTTGTCCATAGTTTCTGAGCAGCTGCCTAGAATAAACAGTTAACAAAGTCAAAGTTCTGAGCGATGGGACTTGCAACATTCACCAGAATGAAAGAACTGAAGCTCTTATACTGTACTACAGTACAGTCGGGGCTGTGTGCAGCAATTTTTAATGTGTCAACCCCAGAGAACTTGTCAGATCGACTAGAATTTTATAAGAGGTTTGCTAATCTGTGGGGTTTTCTATTTTGTTTGGCTTGGTCTTGTTTTGGTTTTTATGTATTGGTCCTTTTAACCACATACAACATCACAAATATCCAGGGTGTTTTATGGAAATAAATTGACACTACTTGTATAAGGCTTACAATATGAGAAGTTTGGTTGGCTGATTTTGTTTGTTTTATGCAAAGACAGGAAAGGTGAGATGTAGAGAAGGGTCGGGACAGAAAAGACATGGTTTGCATAGGAATGTAACCAATGGTTATTTGATATATAACCAATATATTATTCACAGACTTTTAAAATACAAAGTCTCATAGGCTTATTGCCTGATCAGGATCCAAAAGAGTATATAGAAGATAAATTTATAGAACCATAGAATTGTTTTGGCTAGAAAAGACCTTCAAGATCATCAAGTCCAACTGTTGACCCAGCACTGCCAAGTCCACCACTAATCTGTGTCCATAAACATCAAATCTACAGTCTCCTTGATACCTCCAGGGACTCTACTACTTCCCTGGACACCCTGTTCCAGTTCTCAATAAGTATTTAGATAAACAACTATTTAATAATACCCAGTCTAAACCTCCCTGGGTGAAACTTGAGGTCATTTCCTTTTGTCCTAGCACTTGTTACTTGGGAGAAAAGCACTAATTTGAACTACTTAAACTTTCTGACCACCAGAAGAGAAATGTTGTGCTATCTGTCCTTAAGAGAATAGCTGAACTTCAGAAAATTTGTATCATGACACAGATTTTACATATCACTTAATGTGTTTTTTGTTGTTGTACTTAAGGAGTTTGAAACCATGTCTGACACTGGTTTTAATTCATCTGAAATTCATTGATATTTGCTTGCTAAATTCATGATTCAGAACAAAACGTTTGCAAAGCAGCCAATACCATGGGACTTCCAAATACGTAAAGGCACAAGAGCCTTTACATACAGCCACCAAACCAGAAGACAACACAACAATTCAGGAACATTTTCTCTACATAAGTAATGAATCCACAGTTAACAGTAAAAATGTCATAGTAGAAGGACATGAAAGATGATATCTATTTTGGTTTTTTCTATGACAGTTTAAGGCGAGATTGTGCTTGGCAATTCAGTCTATCTACAAAGTTCTTGATGTGGTTATTTTAGATCCAAATTGCTGCAGTCTCCTAGTGCTGGAGGTGCCACTGGCAACTGGAAGCAGGACCAGGGCTCAAAGGCAAGGATGGTTTTGCTGCACTGGGGGATGCACTGGAGCAAAAAGAGATACTTAACACCAAATAGACAAGACCAGTCTTTGGGAAATAACAGGTCCTGAGCTGAACTAATGATAAGGTCATCTGGGACCGAGTTCCTGATAATGGTGAAGGAGAGATGCAACTTCATCAAACAGTGGATGGTTTCTGCTTTTCTGGATAGGAAAGGGTATCTGATATATCTCCAGCAAATTTTCTAGTGCACATAGAATACTCAAGGGAGCACCACAGTTAATTCTGTGAATCAGTAAGTCAGTCCACGAAATGACACAGTCCTACCCTGCAGATACACCACATTCCATTCTTTTTATTTCAGTCTTTTTTGCTGTATCTGCAGTTCTGTACACCACAATAATAGAAATCCTTCTACAGCTTTTGCTGAATCACATCTTTTTATGTTACACCCTGTACTGCATGCCAAAAAAGAGATCTGAAATTAACCAAAGTACAATAAAAATAATAAAAAATTCCACAAGCTTTCAATTATTTCTGGCCAAAAATAATGAAAACTGTAAACAGTTGAACAGTACAGAATCTACAGTTACAGTCAATTAGACTATCAAAGCACATTCAAATGTGCTACAAAAATTTTTTAAACATGCATCAGGGCAGCCTAAATATGTTGACAGTACCTTCTTTAGCAATAAATTTACTATCTGTCATATAATCTCAGGATAAAAAATAATTTTGACACAAGAGACAAACAAGGAAAGAACAACACTCACAATGTTACTTTCTCAAAAAACTGGAAGAACCTAAAACTGGTACCATTAAGTACTTAAATTATAAACCACAACAAAATAACCTATAGTAAAACCAATTATAAAAAACAAAACAAAACAAACAAAACACCCCAAAACCCAAGCAAAACCAAAACCACTTTTCTGGGGAGGAAAAGGGGGATCAACTGATAGCATTTGTCAGTATGTATTATAACTTCTCAATTTTTTCAAGTTTTTTCATAGAAAAATCCAAAGCTGCCTAAACCCAGGCAAGCCTAACCCACTCCAGGCCCATTCTTCCACATAACTCCATCAGCTTTCCATCCTCACTTCTCACAAGCTTCAAAAGGTGTGCACAGCCACAGGCTGAACCTGCTCCAGGAAATGATCCAGCATAGTTCACAAGAAAGCAAGAACAGTTTTCTCCATGTAGTAACCCCATGGTTACTACAACTGGGTCGTTTCTCCATAGCAGGAGAAACACAACGCAGTGGTGCCAAAATAAGCTCACAAAGAGGACACAGGAGTGTCCTTCAGAGAACAATACACAAACAGATCCATAGAGGACATGCCACCACCTGGTCATTCATAACAAGCAATTGCTTAATTGTCCCTTTCAGGAGGCATCCCTAAAACACTGGATGTGCCACAAATTGCATGGTCACAGAGAAATGCTGCTCACAGGCAAGGCTCAATTTCAGAAAGCCCCTTAGCTAAAGGAGAGCTTCCTTTCCCCACTCACTGGGATGACACTGATTCATGCATGCGGAGCTAAGAGCATGCATAAATGTTTGCAGGATCAGTATCAAATAACCATATTCCTCTTCAAAAGCTCTCTATATAATCTGCAGGAAGATTCACACCAATTATATATTTCATGACTAATTATTCTAATTAAACTGCCTGGTAGCACATTAGTGATTCAGACAGAAAACAAAATATTCAGACTTTACATTCGCCTCCACACTCCAGTGAAATCTCTAATGTATCTTATGATTTCTTTATCTCAACCCAAAGTAAACATACAGAGAGTTTTTAAAAAAATCATCAGCTTCCTCCAGCCTCTTACAAGAAAGCCACCCTGTACAGGGAGATTGTGATGCTTTTTAATGCCATGCTCACTGCTTCACAGCTCTAGTTTATAAAACCTTTCTGTACTGGTGTACACCTCCCCACACCATCTCTGAGTACCACCATAATTAGTTGTAATCTGTTACCATGAGCTGCCTGTTTGCAGCTTCTTGTATTGCAGCTACTGCATTGTAAAGGTTCTCATCTCAGAGCATTTCCAGTGACTGAATTACTCAGTTCTGTAGCCCCACCTGCTCACAAGCCCAACTGTGTTCACTTATAAGGGCCTGAGTCCCCTATGGAGAGCAGGAACAAAAATCCCTTGCTGAGAATGGATGTTGCCATGTTTTCATACTTTTGAAAATAAAGCTAAGAAAGGACATGGTTGTCTTGTGTCACTTTATATGAGTAAAGCACCACTATATCCCTGTATCTGTACAGGGCTATCCAAAAATATCATTAGGTTGAAGACTTGTGGTTCAAAGCCAAGTGCTCAGAGTAGTAATTTCCAGAATGAAGACGACCTGTGCAGCCACCATTTCTCTTTTTGCCTCTGAATAATGATCACGCATTGAATACTGAATATAACTAGAGGATTGTTTCTTTCTCCCATGCCCCTTTACCCTGGATAAACCAATACACAGAATTTATTGCAGTACTTAGGAATGTTTTACTGATGAAAATATTTTCTTCAGATGCTGAACAGACATGGTACGATTTTGCTACTTTATGTCTATATATTTTTTTTGTAATTTTAAGTGTCTTCCTTTTGACCTAAGGAACTATGCGTAAGCAAAAAAAGAAGAAATATATTAAATCAAATGTTTGATAAATCAAAAGAGTCTAAATTCACTTCGTTGTCTGGGTGATATTCTTAAGATGCCTGGCTTTGTAGAACTAAGAGAAGATCATGATCTGCAGCTATATGTGACTGGGAATTGGAAGTACTTCAAAATCTGAAGAGCTCAGCACCGTGCTGTTCAAATCAATTCCTTACCAAGTACTCAAATAAAATAATAAAAAAGAAGAATTTAAATTGCCCTACAAGGTGCTGGCCCAGAGTTCCAATTGCTTCTAAAATAAGATCCAGGTGCTCTTAAAAGTCTAAAGCAGCCTTTTAATTTTAAATTGCTCTTCACTGCATGTGCCATGAATGCTGATCTTTTAAAAGCGTATCTAAATCAAAACACTCCATATTGCAGGATAATTGCTTATAAAATATAAAAAAAGCTGCATGAAGATAGCCCCAGCCAAGTTAAGTGGTAAGCCGTGTTTAATATTTTCTCTAAGCAAAAGATAACAAAAAATGACCAACAGTGTTTTGCCCTCTTTTCCAATAAGAAACTTTCACTCCAAGGTAAGTTACTAGTTCATTTCAACTTACTACTACTCAGAGACCCACTGTTATGATTATTTTATTGCAATGATACCTAGAGACTTTGGAAAGTCTCTATTCTATTACTATTCTTTGCAAATAAAACAGAAGATGTATTTTGTGCCCCTAAGACTGCATAGCTAAGTATTTATAAATACACACACAACAGCATGGGGGACAAAATCATCACCTCAGCAGAAGGACTACTTAAAGTCTGAATTTGCATATGTATATTTTTTAGAATAAAACTGCAATTTGTGAAATTAGATAGAAGGTCCCTGAAGAGTTTGAGAGATCACTTTAAGAAGGGATGGTGAAGAATATGTCCATCACACCTATATCTACTGCAATCTGCTGCACGAAACATCTCTCTGCAGACACACCATGACTGATTGGAGGTATTGCCACTTTGGCAAAAAGGATCTACAGTGAGAGCATCCATCCAGGTATAAACCTCAATAAAGTATGATCCCATTGAGCTACATGCCAGGACTTGAGTCCTATAAGATTATTCCACTGAGAATGAAAACAGGATAGAAGCATAGGATCATCTAGTTTGGATATTACCTTAAAGATCACCGAGTCAAACCATAAACCCAACACTGCCAAGTCTACCACTAAACCATAATCTTAAGCATCACATCTAAAGAACTTTTAAATAACTCCCGGAATGGTCACTCAATCACTTCCCTGAGCAGCCTATTCCAATACTCAATGAGCACTTTGGTGAAGAATTTTTTCCGAATAACTGACCTAAACCTCTCCTGCTGTAACTTGAGGCTATTTCATCTTATTATCTGGGAGAAGAGACTGACACTCAACTCTCTACAACCTCCTTTCAGGTGGCTGTAGAGAACAATAAGGTGTCCTCTCAGCCTCCTTCTTTCCAGTCTAATCAAATCCAATGCCCGCAGCCCTTCCTCGCAGGACTTGTTCTCTAGAACAGAGTGGCTTTCTAGAAGTCTCTAGAGTCAGGAAGCTTTAATGCAACTATTTTAAAGCATTCATAAAAAGGTCAAATTAACAAAATTTTCCTTCCTCACAGACACAGATGTCCTTTAAAATAGTCTCAGATCCAAAAGTCTAGGTTTCTCTTGGAACATCGCTCTGTTGCTCTCCAAGCTGTATTTAAGTTTCCATGCTATTGTTTTTTAGATACAATCTCATTTTGCTTCTACATTAGTGTCTGTTCCATCTTGTCTTGTTCTTCACTTTCTCACATTCAAAAATACATACCACGCCCAAATAAAACTAACATGAGCCCTTCCAGCCAGGTCATCTAGGACTTTCAGTGGCTCCCTGCTGGGGAAGAACAAGGACCCCCAGAGATGTCACACAAGAATATAAGTAAGGTACAGTCTAGGGTTTTGAATACAGTCTGAAGGCAATATAGAGTTGTAAGGAAATCAACAAGAATGTCATGAAAAAACTTAACTAACTGCTTTCAAAATAAACAAATCCTTCATAAATACTTCTCTTCAGTACTGCATGACACAGAGCAGCCCTCCTTTGAATTTCATATAATAGCACCAACTTCTGGCAGAAAGAGGATTTCTGAATGACAATCACAGTATGTAACTTGGTCAGCAACCAAGTTTTACATACATATTACATCACTGCTTTCTTTTCAGCTTTTCCTCTCCACATCTGTAATGAAGGGAAAGGCAGGCAGATGGTCAATAAATTATGTATTCTCACCACAAACATCCCCAGGAGTAGCCAAATTATACAGCGCTTCACAAGAGACATCAAGATAAAAGTGTGGGCTCTTTAAATAGACTGACCTCCAACTCCAGCTGAAATCAGCAGAAAAAGCAGAGTGATACAATGAAAAGGAGGAAAAAGTAATTAGCCTGCATCAGCTGTATACCAGTTAAATGGATAAGAGCACGTGACTGCTTTGAAAGAGGATATCCAGATGGAAAGATGCATACCATCACAATGTAAACTCTGTGAACTTTACCATAATGTCAGAATCTTATTTAAACATATTCCCAACTGATACAATTAAACTGTTTTCAAAACTACAGGTTTCCTTGGTTTCAAAATTAAAGATGCATGTATTCCTCATAGTATTACCCTTCCAAAAATAACACAAATACAAATTGCTGATGCCCAGTTTAAGAGATTATATGTACACCTCCTCTAAATTATTAAGTAAAATTTTGAATGATTCCTTTAGGTGTCATAATGTTTTCTGTCATTCATTAACTCAAACTCTGTGAATAGGAAATGTTTCCATCATAACAGCTCAGAAACCAAAATATTACCAAGTTGGAAGAGTTACACTAAGTGTGTTGTTTCCCATTAAAACTGTGACTTGAAACCACCTTCTTTCCCACAAAAGGCAGGGGCACCTGAAGATCAGGACATGGCTATTTTAAATCAAGACAACATCAGATCAAACTTGAAAGCCAAGTTTAGAGTAGAAATTGAAAAGCAAGCATACAAGCCCTATGAACACTTTATTTTTTTTTTGTGTGTCAGTGCAGCAATTCAACGTTCTGCAGCAAAATCGAAACCAATCAAAATCTGGGCAAAATCTCCAGAAGTTGCAAAACAGCATTACATGCAAGTTGAATTCAAAAATAACAGGTTTGGGTGGAATCAGAGATGCGTGTAGAATTTTAACTTGTTAAGGATAAGTCTCACTCTCCACCACAGGATTAGTTATCATCATTTTCCAATATTATTAAGGAATCTCAATAAATTCCTAGGGAGAAATATAAATTATACACATGAAAAAGGAAAATTTGTCGATAATATTTTTGACATTATATCATTGTGGAGCTATAAGACTAAAATATGGCAGAAAACCAAGTAAGTCCTACCAAACCAAGGAAGAAAGAATGGACACTCCTTACCAAACAGCATGAAGCTGTGTCCAGGGAGGTTTAGGCTGGATATCAGGAAAAGCATTTTTTACCTCAAGGGGTGGTTGGGCACTGAACAGGCACTCCAGGGCAGTGGTCTCAGCACCAGCCTGACAGAGTTCAAGAAGCATTTGGACAATGATCTCAGGCACATGGTGTGACTCTTGGGGATGTTTCTGTGCAGAGCCAGGAGTTGGACTTGGCGATCCTTGTGGGTTCCTTCCAACTCAGGATATTCAATGACAGCATTTTTAGTAAGAGAAGGAGTAAGACTAATGCAAAGATGGTCAACGATCTACTTTGGTATTTAAATTAAAGAATCAAGGAAGCAAGGAGACAAGCACCAGTCCTTCAACAGAATTAGGCACACATGGGACTGTAAAAAGAGTACTGAAACATTGATGAATGAACATAATGCCAATAACTTCAAACAGAGAAAAAAAGGCATGGGAATTTATCTTGTATATTCCTGTGCAGAATAGGGAAGACACATACATGGCAGCTGAAAAGCCCAATCTAAGCTGGAGAATTGCAAATACAGTTTTAAAACAGCAAATGCCACTGTCAGTGAGAACAGTTCCTGCATCCATGTGGAACCTGAAGGGCAGCCAGGGGAGTAAGGCTGCTGAAGCTAGTCCAGTTTATTTGGCAGTGACACAGCATAAGATTTTAAGTTTACTCCACTTACAAGGCAACAGCAGACTAATCAGCCCTCAAACAGCATTTAAAGTTAAATACAAGATACAATGATCAACCTAATGTTTCTCTGAGGAGGCATATAGAAGGCATGTAGTGCATCACTTGGTTCTGCACCAGCAGCCAGTTTCACACCAATAGCATACACAAGCCAGCTGGTGCCATAGCTAGGCAATGAGTTTTTCCAAATATTTGAAAAACAAAAGCCTCAAACCTCGTATTTTTAATTGACTTCTTTTTTAATTGAAATTGATTTGAAAAACAAACCTCAGATCCTTGTGATTAAGTGTATCATGACAAATCCAGATTAAAACAACGAACAGTTATCTGATTCGAAAGCACAACATCGCAGGCTGGTGGTGTGGAATAAAACTGAGTATCTCACAAAATTGTGACATTTACCTCAGATAGTTGCAGGTAACACTTTATGACTAATTTCAAACTAAAAGGTAGTTGAACTGTAGGCCTTTTGAACACAAAAATTATTCAGCAATGATTCCAGTTCCAATTACTTAGGTGTTCTTCTAGAGGAGACTGTTCAACCCAAGAGCTGGCCTGTCACGTATTTTTATTCTGCTGTCTTTAAGTGTGACATTTTGAACAAAAGTCTGGTAAATTTATACAGATCACCTACACAATCCACACCCAAATATTATGGACTTTATATGGATTGTCCAAAGTGTCCTAAAATTTTCTTTGCAAATAAGCACATTTGTAGAGCAAGGGTTGGTACAAGTTTGCTTTGCTTTGTCAGCAGCAGTGGCATGGGGGTGGTAGCAGCCACTCCAAGCCCTCTGCCAGAAACAGGGGATATTTTCAGCCCTGTGGCTTCCTCTTCTTCAGAGACTAATCTTACTAGTTTATATCTAGGATCTTCTTTTGGAAAACACTAAGAGTGGCAAAGAAGCAAGAGCAGAAATCACAATTCTGGTAGCTGATGCAATGTGGCTCTGCTTTGATTACCTGTTACAAAATTGTAAAATTCTCAATGGGAGAAAGAAAAAAATCAATCCATCCCATTTTTGAAGAAAAGTTTAAAAAATCAGGCAAATACTGGAATATCTGTTAACAGATGAGGTCAGTGCATCTATACAGAAATGTAGCTTGGACATTTCAGTTCAGGGAGTCTGTATTCTGGCCCCGTTACAACATAACTGGTACAATATATTTTTAAGCTACTACCAAACATGAGGGAATATGGAAGACAGCAGTTCCAGAAAAATTGCTTTTACTTTCCTTTGCATAAGCTTGAACGCCATCAAATGGTGTCAACAGCACATTCCCTTATTATGTACTGTTTTAAGCTAAACCAGCTAAATGAACTTACCATCCCTGCTCAATCAGTATTTGAATAGAAGTCTTCTCCAAACACATTTGCAGTAGCTCAGACTGTTTTTCTAAATCACTTATTCTCAGAGTTTCATAAGTGCTTTTTTCCTTCAGGAAACAATTTGTGTTAAACCCTAAAACCCCTCAGAGTAAACACAGAAGAGGCTCATGCTGCTGACAATTTCCCAGTTGCATTCTGATGTTACAGGTTAAGAATCAGTGTACTGAATCAATCAAGTGAATTATCTACTTACAAAGCAGCTCCAAAGATTCTGTTTACTGTAGGTTTATCATAGTCTGTCAGACTACTGAAGTCAAACCAGGCTTAAAATCTGTCCTGGAGATGTGTGAAGTTTGTGTATCTGTAAAAAATAGTTCATGAGAGGGAGGTATATTACTGAGGTAATCTGAAATGTTCACCTGCCTGCCCATGATAAAAGCAGCCTTTGACTCTCCATCCAAGTTTAAAATACTACACACAGGGGAAGAGAGTAAAAGAATCTTTTTTTTTATGTTGAGCTGATGACAGTATAGAATTCCTCCTGTATATATTCCTACCAAACCAGTTATTCAGGGTTAAGAAGGAGTGGGAGTATTGTAAAACCTTCTTTTTCCTGATATTTTCCCTAGATAATTTTGAAAGCATTTTTAATGGTCTCTTCTTTCTTTTTTTTTTCCTTAACCTGCTCATACAACAAAACTCTAAGGCCTGACGTGGTTAAAAAAAAAAAAGAAAATATTAAAAAAATCTTGTTTTATTGCATATGTGTATATATATTTATATATATATATACATATCTATGACTGAGAATGCTGTGTGAGTCACAGCTTTTATGGAAAACTGTCCTGAGAAAAAGTTGTGAAAAGTTAATGAAGCATGAATTAAGAATTATCAAATAGACAGCATGGCTAAAGGCAGTATTTGCAAGAACATCTTAGGATGATTAGAAACATTGATGAAAGTATATTAACAGCAAAGAAATATCTAAAACTGCATGGCAAGAAGAAATAATTCAGCTGCCCTGTTAATGAGGTTGAAAAAGCGCTTTTATTAATGTAGAGTAAAATATTTTGTCAGCCATAGTATTTCAACATTTTAAATGTCATAAATACAAAAACAGCTGAGAATGTCTCTCAGTTCTCTCTTAGTATTTCATGTCTGCAATCCAATTGCTCAAAAGTTAAGATGAAGGTGAAATTTTCAAGTAGCTTAAAACCACTAAAAATGCTTCTACCAGCAACAATACACAAATGTTTGCAAGGCCAGAGAAATCTGACACCAGAGCACCCAGCCTGGTTCCTCCACAGGTACAAAAGGCAAGGTAAGTGCACAGTGCTACCTGCAAACACATAACACTCTGGCTGAAGATATCTGCTGCAGGAATGGCTATCAATAAATTGTTCACCAGGAAAGAACAGAGTTCCTCAAACGTTTCCATAATCCCTGATCCTCTGGACACTGAAATAGGATGTAGACAAGTATGGGTCATCCAGATTCCCTCTAAGCTAGTGCAGTATTGAATTGATTTTTAACCATGTAACTATTTCCTAACATAGAAAAATGAGTACATGATCCCACATTTCATTTCCATGGCTCTCCTAAGGGCTGATTTACCATGCAGAGGGCTCCTGGGGATCAGCCCCAAAAGAAGATTTTCCTGGGAAAGGATGCGCTAGGCCACAGGTTCAGGGAGAGACCACGTAGCTTTTACCACCTCTCATACATAAGCACTCCCTCCTGACTTCTCAGGAGTACACTTGGTTTTTATTCAATTATGTAAACTATGAGAAAATAACTCTTCACTCTCCATAGCTTGTGGACAGGGGACCTGAAGAGGTTTGGCTGGACAGAGAAGCCAGCTTCCAGCTCTGGTAGAGAGGAATCATCCAGCCCAAATATGACCACTCTCAATAAGAAAAAACACATCTACTTTCTCTCCTTTGCACATGCATTACATTTCACACACTGCACTACAGAGGCAGAAAACAATGTTTGAGCTAGTTGAATAATATGATATTTCATATATATTTACTCAACATGACAGTATTTGTTTTCAGTTGAGATAATCTGTCTGATTCAAATGAGTTCAAGCTGAAAGACTAACTGATTAAAAAAGACAGGAAAAAAGCACTGTGGCTGTCTTTAAATGCTGAGACAAGGAGGAGGCTCAAGAAAAAGCAGCAGTGATGGATGAGATAAAACCAAGAGGGAGTTTTTATAAAATGGATTTAAAATAAATAGACCCAATACCACCTGGGATCTAAAAAGAAAATACCATCAAACCTAATGATGTTCATATTTCTGAACTAGGCACAGGAGGAAAAAAATTCCCAGTACCAGCTTCTTATCAAATGTTTGCCAACACAAGAAAGTTACAGCCTTTAGTTTTCAGACTTCCAACTTTGCGTAAGTAGTTCGGAAAGACGTGGGAGAGAGTTCTCTTTCTTTTTAACAAGAAGGGTAATATAAATTACAATTCCAGGTTTTGAGCTTACTCATATATATGTGTAAAAATGTACTAAGTGCATCAGGGTCTGAACAGAATATTATGAATATGCTCTCTTGGATCTGGAGAAAAACTGCATAGCAGATTCCCTCATGTGAAGAACTTTTCTTTTTCCAGAAAGAGTTAATGACAGGAGGTCTTCAGCAGGCAAACCCTTGGAAGAAAGTGTGTCTCCAAAATATTAAGGCTTGGAAAGGAAGATATCTGATTAGATGGATTCAGGCTGAGAATGGACCAAGATAAAACATTCAATTAGCCTGCAGCCTGACCCCACAGACTTCCAGTGGTGCTTGAAAAAGATGAGCTGTCTTTGACAGTCACACCATACAAAAAGACTTCAAGGAAATGTACCAGGAACAGAAAGCAGAAGCTAAAAGCAAATCTTGGCAGCAACAGAGGTTACCAAACAGTTTTGAGTAAAGAAACATTCATTAGCATCAAGAGAGACTTGATGAAAGAGGAGAAAGAAAAGTATGATATTGAATTATGAGGATGAAATAAACCACAAAGGCATATACACAGGCACAATGCTATGGTGTAAATAAAATCACAGCTTTCAGTGTGATGAGTGAAAACAAGGTAAGTCTAATGGCACCTGAAAAACTCTTAAGCATCATCTTCTAGGAACATTCCTTGGGAAGTGAATGCATTCCTTGGGAAGTGACTCATCCCTTGGGAAGTGAACCAGGAGAAACAGGATGTTCCTCCTGTTCCAGCAGGAACATCCCTTGGGAAGTGAATGCAGCTCTCATTTCTTTCTAGGCTCAAAGTTCACTAATCAAAAGCTGCACTCACAGATCATCACCTGCAAGTTGTGCAGGGTATAGACCTGCGCTCACACAAGACCAAGTGCTCTGAAGGCCTGAATGATCTGGGCAGGAGGGGCCAAACAACTTGGCTGCCAGCCCTGAGTCAGGAGAGGTAGGACCTTGGCCACCTTATGGCTTAATTAAAAAAATCCCATTGCCTTTACCTCCCGATGACCGTTTTGATAATTTCAAATAAAAACTCAATTCTTCCCCATTGGCTTTTATCAGCCATGATCTGCATGAATCCAGTTTTGCAATAGATCTAGTATTTCATTAAGGACTTTGATCTAAGCTTTGGCCAGAAAACTTGCAGGTAGCATTTCTAATTATCAGTCCTCTTCTACATCCAGAAGAGAAAAACTCCCAAATCTGAAAATGAATCAGAAGCTTCTTCACAAAGAGAAGAGCTAATTTCATAATGTCCATGCAGTGAAAGCATCTCCTTGCCACCAAATTTGGCACAATCTGATATAAAACATTTCATCAGAACTTTGTAAGTTCCTTTCTTTGTCAGAGAAAAATCTTCCTAAGATGGTATGTTCATCTTACTGTAACCCCACTACTTACAATTAATTTCACACAGGATGTTTCTTCACCAAGTTGAAATCTTAAGAGTGAAATCAGAAAAATAGTACCTAGAATATGCTGTAGCATTGACTAGAGAATTATTAAAAAAAACCCAAACCCATCAAATTTCCAATAAGCCCACCATGAAGCCTTGCAGTTCTTTAAAGCAAAGAATAAATCCCAAATCACTGCTCAGAAATCACTGTGAAAATAGAACATTGCATTGCATCGTTGCAATACTCTGAAATAAACATAGTTCAAATAACTATCCAAATAAATCCATGTTTTGTGATAGGTTAGGTATGGTGAATCTTCAAAATAAAGAATGCCTTTTTATATAGTCATGGACAAATCAGAAGAATAAAATCCCAAATCGCATTGAGAAAATGAACATGGATTTTCTCAGTGCCTCCTTTAATACAGGAAAAAGGAAGTTAAAGAATCAGAAAGAGGCAAATTCAAAAAATACAAGTAATATTACTTTATTCAACCTCCACTTAAGCTGCTGAACACTTATGTCCCAGGATATCCTAAAATCTTATATTTTATATACAAAACTTATAAAATTATTTGAACTAAGTTATGGAAGTTATTCTACCAGCATTTTTTTACAATTACAAAGGCATAAATTCCTGTTTAAGAACTCCCTGAGCTGCAGATCACTGAGAGCTTTAAGGACAAGCTGGAGAGACACTTCTATATTTCTCTGATCCCATATTTCTTCACTGTCACCAGCTAGCAACTAGATGCACAATAGGGTTTGACAGCCTCAAGCCTCCTTCAGTATGGCTGCTGGTGGTAGTTCTTCTTTCTGATCATTGAAACTTCCAGTTCAATCCAAATGCTTCATCTATTACCTGTTCATCAAAATGAACTACAAACGACGCATATTTTCATGTGTGGGGATTTTTGTCTCTTCACAGTATTTTTGTGTTTATTTTGGAACAGTTTGGTAGAGTCATGGAATATATCATCCCACAGACTCCCCTATTTCATGGCTTGTTGGCTTCTGCAGTGGGCTGTAACAGCCACAGATGGATGACATAAAAGCTGCTTTTGGGTATCTATGGAAACAAATAACTGAAGTCTGCTTCAGGGTCTTCAGATCCTTCACCCATGCTAGGAAGGAGCAGGGAATTTCCCCCAGTCTCCAATACAGAGAGGAGGGAAATGTGGCAGCAGGTGCTGGGAATGTAAATGGGGAGCTGAGGTAGGTGAAAATGCAGAGGAAGGAGGATGCTGGAATTCAGAGATGAAACAAAAGAGACAGCAGGACTAAGAGGAAAAGCAAATACAGATGGATCTGCAGGTTGATGTGAAAGGAAAAGGAAACACAGAAAACTCAGGTTTGTTTGTTTAGTCCTGCCAAGCTGATCCTTGAAACATCAAGCTGAATTATAAGTGAATAACTTTTATTTTAAGAATATCAACACATTTTTTATCAAACCTTACCAAGTTTTCCACAAATTGTGACTTCACAGACTATTCCAACAAAAAAATTTATTTCAGTAAACAAACTTATCTATTCTAACGATTTCACCCAAGTCATGAAGATGAATTTTAGCAAGTGCAGGTTGTCTTTGGGTGCTGCTTCATTTGCTCTGCATTTACTGATGGTTAATAAAAGCTTTGAGTAAAATGTAAAACCTCCAGCTGGCTGTTCAAATCCACAAGGCAGCAGACACTCTCTGTCCTGCTGCTGAAAGCCAGAAGAGTGCAACTTACTGGAAGCCCTCCCTGATTCCCAAACATGACTACTTGTCTTCCTAAGCTCCTCTTCTCTTCTCATAGCTCCAGAAATCACATTCCATCTGGCTAAGTCAGGCTGTGTGACATCTCCTGACCTCATGTACATCTTGTATGACCAGACACAGCTCTGAAACTTACTCAGCTTTCAAAATAACATGTGCTATGGATATTTGCCATATGCAGATCTTCGGTGAACAGAGCTAAGCTACTTTCTTAGGAATAAGGAATTAATGAGAACGCCAGTGCCAGCACATCTCAGCTGAAGTCCCCAATGCTATAGGTTAGTTCACAGTAAACATTTATTACACGTGGACATTCACACTCTAGTTGGGTATAAAATAATCATTGGAACAAAGGAATTTATCATCATGTACCTCTGTTATTCACCATCTGAAACTTAGTGCAGTATTTAAACTCCTTGAACACATTCAAATCAAGATGGAAAAACAGTTGAATAATTCTCTTAAACAGTTTAAGTACAACATTTGGGCACCCTGCAAGTTTGCACCTGCCTAAATCTATGGCCAGAAGAGCTAAAATTCAGCCCTGGATCAGCAAATTGGCTTTTAGTACATAAATACAGCAGAATTTAAGATTGTGTTGTATCACATGCTGTCATGTTAGACGTCATGCGTGAGAAGGAGTAAACTGCTGATTTTCCTGGGAGACAAAACATATCATTTACATTCTAGCTTGGTGAAGATAGTGCTTTTCAGCCAGCACCAACATGCACACACAGGGAAATGTAGGGGGGAGGTGTTTGTGCACACTTGTGAATGTGCCAGTTTGTTTACAGAGAAACATCTACCCAGACGAGAAGAAAAAAACAGCAAACATATCTGTTCCAGAATGAGGGACAGCACCAAGAATTCTTTGAGTATTTTCTTAAGTTCCCCATGGTTTCACTAACAAAGAGTTTTTTGTCCCTCATCAAATCATCTAGGGAACTACGGGCCCACCAACTTCACCTCAGTTCCTGGGAAGTTGGCACAGCTCTTAATCCTAGGCACATTAAGGATAAGAAAATCATCATGAGTAGCCAACCAAGAAAAAGTCATGCCTGAACAACTGGACAAACTTCTAAGATGAAATAGATCTACCTGGCCTGGTAGATGAGGGAAGAGCAGCAGGTACTTTCTACCAGGACTGCAGTAAGGCCTTTGACACTGCCTTCCTTAAGATCTTCATAGAGGAGCTGCTGCTTCAGGGAGCGGACAAGCAGACAGTGAAGTGGATTGAAAGCTGGCCAGGCTCAGAGGCTGAGTCAGTGAGAGAAATTCCAGAGACTAGCAGTGGGGCACAGAGGTCAGAACTGGGTCCTGTTTAAGACCTTCATTAATGACCTAGATAGTGGGGTAGAATGTATCTACAGCAAGTTTGTGGGTGACACACCTGGAGCACTCAGGGGCATCTTATTAATGTAATACCTGAAGGGAAGGTCCAAAGACAACTGAGTTGGGCTTCTTTTCACTGGTGGCTAGTGACAGAACCAAAGATAATGTGCATTAGCTGAAACATAGGAACATTAGGAAATATTTTTTCTCTTGTGACAGTGACCAAGCGCTGGCACAGGTTGCCCTGGGAGTATGCAGAATCCCCCTCCTTATAGATATTCAAAATCTGTCTGACACGGCCCTGGGCATCTGGCTCTAGGTGTCCCCGCTGAGCAGCACATGAGCCATGTGACCTCTAGAGGTCCCTTCCAACCTCACCAATTCTGTGTCTTGTAAAAAAAAAACACATAAATCCCCCCAAACCTAAACAAAACAGGAAAACTACAGTTAAAAAAAAAAAAAAAAGAAGAAGAAGAATATTTAGACGTCATTTCCAATCTCTGGAAACTGCACCTACCCACTCTACAAGAGCATCAACACATTTTCATGCTATATTTACATGTGTGGGTGGCATAATTTACACAAACACACACATATGCACACACAGAACTGCAGAACTGAAAAAAAAAATTCTTCAGCAACAGGCTGACATATTTTATCAAAATTCTCCCAGAGACAAATGTGCACAGATCACTCACTTTCAGGGATTGTCTACACCTGTAAAGTGGCTTTCTGCATATGCTCACCATTATTATTTTTATCTTTTTGTAGATAAGACAATCCTATGCTGAATGCTAAAACTGTTGAAAAGAGAGGGATGAATACGCACTCTGAATTTAATGGATTTAACAAATTCTTCATTTTCTCTTACATATTTTATATTCTCTTCTTAAAGTCACACCTTTCAGCATGATTAACATCAAACACTCAACTATACCTTTTAAGTAAAAATAACCAACAAGATGTCATTAAAAATATTACATTCCATTCCCTTATATCCCAGAATCTCTAACTTCACACACAGTGCAATCCCATCAGGCTAAGCCCACAGGCTTCAGCTGCATCTGGCCCATGAGCAGCCATGGAGCCAGCCTTCAGTACTTTCCATGGATTTCAAAAGCACTTATGTACAAGAGCACAACCTACACAGACCACAGCCTGTATTTTGGACACCCTCAATTCAGCTACTCTGTGCTGACAAAACCTCCACACAACCAGAGTATGTGACCAGTGTGTACATTTCAGTAACACTGAATCTTGCTACAGCACGTTTGGATCTCCAAGGTATCTGGAAGGTATCTGAAAATTCAAGATAATTTATGAAGGCACTGAATCCACATTCCTCAGTTCTACTCCTTTTTTTTTTTGGGTTGCCATTTAGTGATTTCGATGTTGAATATACTCACTTCACTGGTAACAGGATTTTATTATTTTTTATTTATTACTTGGTCTGCTTTTTCAGGTCTTGCTAGATCATTGATTGCCATCAGCAGAATATTCTTCCAGCCAAATTATGTCTCCAGCTATACCTGAGTGACTCTGCTCAATTTAGCTCAGCAATAGGAACTTAATTAAAAATTCTGTTAAGAAGGTGCTGGCCAGAAAATACTCATCATGGCAGAGTGGCATTCACTTTGCAGCATTGATAGGAACATGAACTAATATAATATTTTTTTTCCTAATAAAATGAATTGCCTGGACTCTCACTAGACAGTAGGAGCAACTGACGTAAGATGAGAACCACATCAGTGGGCAGATCTGTTCTGCAAGATTTACTCTATTCAGACAGTCACTTTCCAAATTAAAAACCATATCAAATACAGGGAATCTCCATTACTACATCAGAATAGATAATTAAAATCTACTTACCCTGCCAGAGACATACTGTATGTAAGTGCACCCAAAGTTATTCAGAGAACTGAGACAGCATAAGTTTTCATTGTGTCCTTTCCAAACAGGGGCATTTCATTTATTTTGACCTTTAATCCATTGTTTGGTTAATTTCTACTATTTGTGTGATTACACACAGTGCAGCTAAATGCTTTTTTCTACACAGAGAGCTAAAATTACCCTTTTTTTTGGCTAATTATTTTATCACCCTAAATTTCAATTACATGGACACACTGATTTTGTAGCACTGAAACAATGGTGAGAGTTTTATTTCTATTTATAGTCGGGTTTTCTACCAGGGATATGTCTAGTGGTTCCACAAGAGCAAACTAAGAAAAGAAGAAGAATACCATCAAAAATCCCTTAACTTTCCTAGGCTGATGCTGGCCTGAAATGAGAAATTTCACAGGTCAAAACAATTGGAATAAGTCTGAAAAACTTGGCTGAAAACTAGGCTGAAAATGCTAAATTTTCAGCCATAATTTAAGATTTTGCTTTCTACATATGCTCACCATTATTATTTTTTATATTTTCATAGATAAGACAATCCTATGCTGAAAGCTAAAACTCTTGAAAAGATAGGGATGAATATGCACTCAAAATTATCTGGATTTAATAAATTCCTCATTTTCTCTTATACACCTCCTATTCTCTTTTTAAAGTCACACCTTTTAGCCTGATTAACCACAAACACTCAACAATAATTTTAGGTAAAATAACCAACAAGATGTCATTAAAAATATTACATTCCATTTTACGTTCTATAGTTACAATTTGAATTTCTTTAAGACATCATGTTTCCATTTATCAAAGAAATTATTTCCATTACTTTAAACAAAGCAGGATTTTAATCAAACATGCAACCTGCAATACAAGGCAAATCGATAAGGCAAATGCATTAGTTTTACTAATTGCAACAATGAATCCAACTGTAATGCTCAAAATTTGCAAATCAAGCTACTCTGTCACCAAATCCCTTGCCAACTAATGATAAATCCTCCTCTCTTCCAGAGTATTCCTCTTTATATTGCAATACCTTGTGGTCACTATCATTATCTGTGCTATTATATAGCTTTTATGAAAAAGTAAGGCCTGAAGGGAAAAGTTTTATGATACTTCTTTCTTTATTCATTTTCATTTTTAATCTAGATTCCAAAGAGATTCAAAGTTTCTGATTTAAACTGTGTTAGGGTTAATGGAAAATCTCCCTTCGCTCTTGCAAGATTATGCCACAGGCTTCAAATTGTCTTTACTGTTCTTGCTTATTTCAATTTTGCCTCCGTTTGTCGATGCCATCCTAAAGTGCCAGAAGAATTAATTTTATTTTCTTAAACACTCACCTCAAACCACTGGCCGTGCGACTGCATTTTCAGGATGACACAAGGATCTGGTTTTGAGAGGGCATCCCTGTCTGATATGCCTTTGCATGCAACTCGCAACTCCACTTTAGTCAGGCATGGGCTGTTAAAAATTCCCAGGGTATTGGCTGCTGATTCATAGATGTTGCTCATTTTCTTCATTCCTTGCTCTGAAAGAGAAAAAAGGTCTATTAAGGATGGTGCACACAAGGTACAGCCTCTCCTTCCACACAGAAGCCAATTCTAGACAGCAACAGTGAATGAGAACCAGAGCATGAGGGGAAAGAATAAAATCAAAGGAATATCTATAGTAAAAAGAAATAATCATCTCATATGTTTATAAGTAAGCCAAGTTCAGAGCAAGATTTTCCACCATGCCTCTGAACTCTGGGGATGAGCTGTGATCTCGACTTCCAGCTCTGCTCCTGCTTATAGAGCCACATTTCCCCAGGCCAAAGGATAGATAGACAGGATGGTAATTCTGTATTTATTATAATAACATGTTGACAAGGGTAAATTAAATTTGTTCAGCACTCCTGCAATCTGCTTTTATTTCTCTCTATTTCTTCTAAAGACTATGCACTTCTTCTTATATAAACTTTTGGCATAAATGCCATAGAAGGCCCCTTTTATACCAAACTTAAATTTCAAAATACATTTCACTGTTTCCCTGTCTCCATTCCTAAGCAAGTAGCCAAGATTGATGTTCTATACAGAAGGGCAGGATATTTATGCTACCACAACTTGTTGTTGTGGAGTGCTTGCTCCTTTGGGTCAGGAATCAGAGTTACATGAGCACAGATAGTTGGAATAACAGGGACCTCCAACCCTTACTTCATTATGAACACCACCACCAATCTTGTAGCTCAAGGATTTCTCTAACAGAAGCAACAAAAATATTTTAACATAGAGCTTACCAAAATTCCCTATATGACCATTTTTCCATCAATAAAGAATATGGGAACACTTTAATTTGCATATTTACTCTGAGCTTCACAGCCTGACCCTTTAAAAATTTGCTTCCTAATACGTGGATTAGTGCCTTCATCACTTTATCCCATACATAGGAGACACAAAAAATGAATCTCATACTTCTAGCAGGCAGATTTGTCTTGCCATTTTATCAGCAAGACATTTTAGCCATCTGTTTCAGACCTTTTCACTGTCTATTCCACAACACCCTGTTCTCAGGGGTTAATGATTTTTGAACTGTTTTGATAAAAATTACATTTCAGAGATATGGAAATGAAAGTGAAATTTTTTTCCCCCCAAATCTGCTAAGTTAAAAATAAACTCAAAACATGCAATATCACACCTATCCAGTTTTCCTATTAATTAGAAAGGTAAAATTAGAAAGGTACTTCTCAATTCAGAGGAAGGAGAGTTGGCAATAGAATTTCATTCAAATTGGAGAAATGTAAGTCTGATGAGGCAGATAATCTGCTCCCTTTGCAGAAGGGATAAAAGCTTGTTAACAACTTACAATCTTCAAATCTATACAACTTACTATATGAACATTGATCTGCTGTGACTACACCATTCAGATATAAGTGGAGTGAGCCCAAGTGGACCCCAACCACTCTGAACCTCACGCTCTACAGGCATATTTGAAATGTGAGCCTCACCACAGACACAGTGCCTAACATCCTAAGATCAAAACAATCACCATCAGCCCCTCCTATTTACAAGTTACTTGTAAATATTGTCATCTAAACTACTAATCCTTGGATTTACTGCTAGGATTTACTACAAAACAGTAGGAACCTGACTGAGAAAATAGGCAAAACTAAACAACACATGGAAAAGGTAATGATATTGGGGTACATTTTAAAGCCAGGGACTGGAGAGACTGTCGTCTAATTATTCATCATTTTGTAATCCCATCTCCTTCAGAAAGCTACTCAACAAGCTCATCCCACACATTTACAAGACATTTTTACATGCTGCCCTTTCCAAATTGAAATCCATTTGAAAATTGGGTTAATTCTGTCTCATACACATCATACATCATTAATAAAATGTCATCCTTTGTGCAGAAATAGGCTGGTGATTTAATTAAACTGGATGATTTCAACACTGAAGAAAAGAGGAAAAAGTAGCAGAGTGAGGGGGAGAGATGTATTTTTCTTCCTCCTACAATAATTATACATTGGTTTTTCAGAACAGCAGGTAAGTATAAAAATTATATTTCTTTTCACCACTACAACTATTATTTTAGCTTTTGCAAGTTCTAAATTTATCAATGGAAAAGATCAAGGCACAGCCTTATTCTTTTGTCTCATTATATTCTTCTTTTAATATAATCACCAGCTTGGGCTGTTGTGCTGATGTCACATCACCAGGAAACTGGAGGCCTGGAAAATAGATTTTGAGCCCACTGAAAGTGGCTAAAAATGGCATTGTTTTGCACAAACATAGAGAAGCTAGATTGCATAAGAAGTTTTTTGTCAATTAACTATGTACATTATTGATGGAGGAAAAATATATTCATTTTCCTTTGCTACAAACTCTTCCTTTTTCACTTCATTAGAACCTTGTTATTCCTTCAATGTCCACACAGTTTTGATATTCACTGAACAAGAGCTGTGCCCAGTAGAGGAAAGCAATAAAACACATACAAAAAGTGATAGGTCATGTATTTGTAAAGTTTTCATTTCATCATTGCATACATTCTCTCTCATTCCCTCAGGAAAACAGGAAAGTGGTGGATCATATGCTTCCCACACAAACTTATTAGCCAGTGCTAGACTGAAGCAAAAACAGACTTTGTTTTCACCTCTCCATGGTGAAACATCGAGAAAACAGTACCAACTGGGAAAAAAATTAAAACTGCACTATGCTGAAATTGAAAGGTACTAGGCTACAGAGAAAACCCAAAAAAAACCAAACAACCAAAAAAACCCCAAAGGAAAACAAAAGACAACAACAACAACAAAAACCCAACAACAACAACAAAAAAAAACCAAACCAAACCCACCAAAGAATGTGTTCACTACAAAGAAAAAGTGGTGAAAACCTTGAAGACAGGTCTCTGTCTCCAGTCTCTCAAACAGGTTCTCTATCTGGCATACTTAGAGCTCATTTACTAGAAATTAAGATGCACTTTTGACCCATTTAATGAGATTTACAGCTCAAAGTGATCTTTCTGATACATATGATGAGATGGAGAAGCATGAAGCCAAATTCTTGTCAGTAGTGCCCAGTGACAGGACAAGAGGCAACTGGCACAAACTGAAATTCAGGTAATTCTGATTAAAGAAAAGGACATTTTTCACTTAAGTTTGGTTCAACGCTGCAACATACTTCTTAGAGAACTTGTAGAGTCTTAATCTTCAGAGATATCCAAAACTTGTCTGGACATGGCTCTGAGCAACCTATTTTGAGCACAGACTAAGAATAGATTATCTGCAGAGGTCCTTTCCAACCTCTCCTGCTCTGTGACTAAGCAGCAAACAATCAAATTATAAACTTTTTAGGATAAAGATTGTCTCTGTGATATGATATTGAACTAAGTGATTATTTGAGGCCCTTGGCTCCATAGCCATACAGAAAATCAAAATTTATACACAAGTCCAGCATATATACACAAAATATATACACAAGTCCAGCATTTCTGGTACAAAGTAGTGCTACAAAGGCTCCCATGTGCAGGTATTTCATTAAAAGCACACAAGTTCAGAAAGTTGTGCCTGCCTAGATAACTGGATTACAATGAAAATCAGTATTAAACATTTGACAGCTACATCTTTCTCTATTCAGGGGGACTAAAGGACTTAAAAATATATTCAGTTGTCTAGTGCCCACAGATCTTTGTGACACAGAACACAACCAGTACATGCCTCTCTCCAGGAGCTAAAGGACTTGAATTCAGCTCACACAACCAGATCCAACTCATTACAAAATGGTGATCCACATAACCTCACCACAAACTCAGAACTAGGCTCCTTAGATTCACCAATAAATCTATCTAGATTCTGATTTCAAGTTTACTGCTTTGCCAACAGCATCATTTTGCTCTCCTACACACACACAGTGGTCAAAAAGCTTTTCTGCAAGCTGTCTGGGTGAAAAATGAAGAGATTGCTCCCTACAGCCCCTTGTGAAGAATCAGGGGAACATTTGCACTCAGCCTCACCTTCAGTTCAGGCAATAAGTGAGCAGCAAATGAGAAAGATGCTGAGATTAAAAGCAGTAACCAATGTGCTTTGCATTTAGGGAAAGGTCTTGTTATTTAGAAACCTGTACTCCAGACCAAACTACACGCAAATGAATTTGGGGGTTGCAGGCTTCCCATCACCGTACGTTGAGAGCTGTGTCTGAATTATTTTACTGCCACTTTGGTCATGAAATGAAAATGAGCTAATAGCATCTGTCTGCTTCTACAGAAGTAAACAGCAAGAGTCTGCTCCTGGAAAGGTAAACGATGTTTGCAGTATGTGCACATGGTGGGAAATACTAATAGTAGAGTTACATGGAATAAGTGCTGTGAATAAGTGCCTCCAAAAGAGAGCAGCCCTAAAGGTACTGGTTGTTGTGGCACTTGCTGCTCCTTACGTATTTACACTTATAAATTATAAATGGGAGAGACATTTAGTATTCAAAACACATGAACAGTTTAACTCTCTAGACAGAAAGCTTTCTAACTACTGTTTCTGGATCTTCCAGGGTTTAAAGTTTAATAAAAGGAAGTATAAAAACCAAGTCTAGTTAGAAGCTTAAAATTAATAAAACTCGGATACAGTAAGAGCAAGACTTATACAAAAGGCTGAAATTATGTTGGGTGTTCAAGTAGAGTAGTTTTTTAAAGTTCCTCTGTTTAGCAACTTGTTCAGCTCCAGCAGAATGTAGGCCATGGACCCCTTCAGGGAATGACAGTAATTGAGATAAGTAATTATTTTTCTTTAAGGAATTTTATGTAATTGGGAATTCCCAGTCTCTGACAATTACTGTATCAGCTGTTGGCACCAAGGCTTCCTTGGTGGTGAAAAGCAAATCGATTCCTTCATATTCAGCTGTATATAGTACAAATGAGGAACGGTGGGAATTCATCAGGAGTTCCTGATTCAGCAAGTTCATTAAATTAATATTCCATGTGCTTAATCAGGAGCTCACTAAGACACCTGGCTTGCCCAGGTCTGAACAGAGACCCCAGCATGACAGGGAAAGTAGACTTATCTTTATTATTATATGTATTAAGGTTTTTTCACTATGTCTGTTCTTTGTAGCTGCTGTGTCCATTGCCTTGGTCTTCTTCTGTGCATCTCTGGAAATGGCTCATGAACAATCAGTGCTATCTTAAAACAGAGTAACTCAATTACTTATCTTGGACCACACTCCTAGACTTCTGGTTTTCAGCCATATCTCCAATCACTACACAAGACTCTCCTCCTGTTTGCATTTAAAAATTATCCTGGTCAACATCAATTACATAATAAATTGCTACTGAATTTTAAATGATCATAGATAATATAGACAAAATGCAAGCTGCCAAAATTAATTTGAATATGAATTATTAAGTAATGAAAAGTCAACAGGTTAGCTAGAACCCTCCACAGGAGAGTTTGTGCAATTAAAAATACAATTTTTCCTCCTCCACTTTGATTATCTGACAACTATTAACGAAGATTCATTTAAAGTTACACCTACCAGAGTTTGACAAAGACCTTTGAAAAATGAGCAATAAACGCAGTAAAGAAGGGAGATCTGGAGAATCCACAGCAATGCTATTGTGAACAATGAGACAGATCTGATAATGCAAGTAATCTATTTGGACAGAAGGGGAGAAGGTTCAGAACAAAGTGCCAGCAGTGTAAATGGAAATATACACACACTGACAGTTCAAAGGGACTCATTACCATAGAACCAGCTGTTTCAATTATAAGGGGAAAAAGGGAAAGTCACTGGAAAGAAATTGAGACATCTAATGCATGGCAAAACACTGTACAGAAGTATGCTGCACCTATACAAATAACCCCATTTTAGTTAAGAGAAGTAAAATCCCCACAATAACAGGAGCACTGGGAGATTCTCAAATGTGTCTAGTTCTGGATGCTCTGAGTGGCTCCCACTGAAGTCAGACTCAGTGCAATGCAAAGCACCTGTAGGAGTCAGTGCTAAAATACATATATTTTATTATCCTCCACAGGAAGAGAAAATCTAGGATTTGCCCTGGCTCCTTTAGCATGTAGCTAATGCCATCAGTCACCTCTTACTTCACAGAGTTCCCATTGTCTTCCTTCTTACAATGCTGTAAAACATGCAGGGGAAGAGAAATCAAAAATTCACTAATACAAAAAACAGGAGACTGTACAAATACAAGATCAAAATAACCTTCCTAGGGATAAATGCAGACAATTCCCCTACTAGAAAGCAGTCTCAATGCTTTTTACTGGAAAAGCTGAAGAGATTTTTTTTTCCCACAGAATCCAAAGTCTGCTTTATTCACTGGATTTGTACCAGTCACAAAGGAGTCTGCCTCTCCTGCAGCAAGGCTGGCTCTCAGGCTGGCTACAGAGGGTGTGTGTTTGGTCTTGTTTATAAAATGGCACCTTCTAAAACAGTGTGTTGGTTTAATAGGATAACAGAGTGTATTTTATTTGGAACAGTGTAGAAGCTAGAGAGAAAACAAACTGGCTCATCTATATGCTGAGACAGTAGCATACACAATTGTCCTCTTATCCATTCTTATTTCCTTAAATATGTCTATCCAAAGTCTTCACTTGCAACTCAATACTGTCAAGCAAAAGCATTAAATAGTCCCAATGTTCCTCTTCCAAATCATGAAAATGGCATATTTTCCCTTAAAAACATGAACAGAAATGGGTTTGCTCTTCATTTAATTTCTATTTACACAGCAATTAGAACTGATGTTCTACAGTCCTTTCTCACCATTATAATCACTAAAAATATAATTAAAAAGCAAGAGAAAGAAATTCCAACTAAGTTCACAACGTTCTATACCATGACTCCTGGAGCTGATGATTTATAAGCAGGACTGAATAATATGAAACTCCAGCAAAATTCAGAGTTCCATTAGTAAATTATTTGCCTGCTGGTTTGAGTATTGGTTCTCAGAGTCTGGCTTGAGTCTGTGCAACTCTTGAGAGAATACCTGAAGCATAGGCAGCTGTAAGAGCAGGGATTAAGCATCAATACATAAAAAAGCTCAGGACCACTGAATCCACTTCAAACACCACACTGTGGAGTTATACACGCACAAATACCCAAACCTACAATATGCAAGCAGTAGGCAAATATAAATGACATGTAAGCCTAGTAAATCAGAGAAATGTAATTGAATCTCTCTAATCAACAATTTCAAAGCTACTACCATATGACACTTATTTGACTGCTTATCACTAAAAGCCATTACAATTTTCTTAGGCTTGTCACTTCAGTTTGCTGCTTGCACTAGGTGATATATCAAATGAAACACAGGAACAAAAGTATATGCACTACAAGGATATGTGTTTGCTGCTTTTTAAAAATTCATTCTCCCAGTTAGGTATTAGAGGGAAAATAAAAGTGCCTTAGCAAGAAACAAAGCTTTACAACATAGTTATTTATGCAAGAATCTTAAATAATTGGATATTTTGCTATACTTCAAAGAAAGATAAGCCTGTAACAAAGTCAAATAATCCCAGCACTCTAAGGTGCACCAGTCAAAATTCTGATATAAAATAAATCCAATTGAGAACCTTCAGAACGTTTGAGGCAAAGTAATTCTTGAAATAATTAGACAATTCTGAACAACAAGACAGATGCATACTCTACTACATTAATCCTTGCCTTGTCATCTGCACTTGCATAATACACATTTGAAATTAAAATTACCCTTTATCCACCCTACAAAAGCATACTGTATCATCTAGAGGAGAATCACAGAACTGTTTACATTGAAAAGACCCCTAAGATCAAGTCCAGCCATTAACCCAGCACTGCCAGATCCACCACTAATCCATGTCCCTAAGCATGACATCTACACATCTTTTAAGTATCTGCAAGGATGCTGAATCAACCACTTTCCTGGGCAGCCTGTTCCAGTGCCTTACAACCCTTTTGGTGAATAATTTTTCTTCTAATGTCCATTCTAAACCTCCCCTAGAGCAATTTGGGGCCATTTCCTCTCATCGTATGGCTCGTTACTTGGGAATGAAGCAGCAAGTTGTGTTCCTCAGCTGTACTCAATTACACCAGAGTATGTGTATAAACACACATAATGCCTGGAAGAGTTTATACATTTACAGATGTAACATATTGCAAACTGCTAATTTTCCTCAACAGATGGCTATAGTGGCTCTTCCTGCAGCATGAAACTGATTCTACAAGAGAAGCTGCTTCCTGCTCCTGATCCAAAGACAGGCACATCAAGAAGAGCAGTGAGGAAGAAACTCCCATTTACTGTTTAGTTATTGCATGTGCAATACAACCAAAAGGTACATCTGCTGTAAGTTGGCTCAGAGTTTCCTAGCAGTGTGAGAAAAACTGAATTTATCGATTACACTGGGGCCACATTGAGCTCAAAACTGGGACAGAGTTTTAAAGTCAAGTAGGGCAGGAGAAGTAAGGGAGCAATGGATAGTGCTGCAAGCAGCTGCTCTCTCACTTCATAGCAGCCCCCCCAACATGCTTGACCCCTTCCTCAGCAACGAGCAGAACTCCTATGGCCTCCCAGGACTCCGACAGACAAGGAGCAACCTGCCCACCCTCAGGGGGTTTCTGGGTAATGAACACCTTTACCTGATGGAGCCAGCACTGAGTTCATTCCCTTCGCAACAGAGGTTCAGAGACAACACACAGGAGTTTGTTAAGTTAAACTCTGAGCCTCTCCTGCCTTCTTGTCATTTATTTACTTTCTATTTTCTTTCCAAAAATCCTTGATCAAGTATTTGAAGAATCACCCATGAGACTTAGGCCAAGCACACATTGCCACTGTCTCAGCTAAATCGGCAAGGGATACGATCATTGAGGCTCCAACTGCAGGCATGAGAAGAGCCAGGACAGTGAAATTATATTTATATGGAGAGTGCTGATTTCTTTCCTAGTTTAATTTCTACGAGCTTATTCTGATTTTCCTCTAGGAAGTTATATCCTCCTCCATATTGTGAGTGTTTTGTAATCACACTACCACCATACCATGACAGATTCAGCCTCTGAATAATCCAGTAGCTATTTTTGGTATCAAATTGATTCACAAAAGAATTGCAGCATGCTGTCAGCAAAAAGTCCTACCAGTGCCAAATGTACCGCTGGTGCCAGTGCCGTGCCATTCCTCTGCTGGCGTGTCCATGCTTCCCAGGATCTGCGCTCTACTGAGCTACCACAGATGGGTCCTAACGCGTCAGGACACAGCGCAGCCTCACAGGGATCCTAACCTGGGCCCTGGAAGCAACAGAGCTTTGTCAGCAATGTTATAGGAGACCTACTTCCTTCTGACACAGTGCCAAGACTTTGGCTAAATAACACTTTCAAAACCAAGTTCTAGAAATCCAAGCCAACAAGAATTTTCAAGAGTTTCTCTCCCTTGGGAATTCTTGAGATGTGAGAAAAATGAATGTTGTCAACCAGCAATAAAGATAAGAAGCAAGATACTTGGAATGTCTTTTATAAAACTTTGTCTGGCGTGAGGTTGTCCCTTGAGGACTCCTAAAAGGAACCTGTGAGACTACACAAGAGTTGTCTTCATTTTGAAATCTGCAAGTCCCCTTCAGCCTTTGAAAGCATACAAAAAAAGGGCAAAATGAACAATTCAGCTCTTATAGTGATTGCAGAGTTAGAGGCAGAGGGAAGGGGTTCTCAGTTCCTAAAATGATGCACATAAAATATGAACTCACATAATCAGTATTGATGGAAATCCTACTGCCATACACAAAAAAACACTGGGAGACCTGTTGGTCTTGACATCATTGCCTGGTAGGAGAACATTTTATGAAATTCACACTAGGCAAGCAATACGCCTACGATTTGGGTGCATATTGCACAGGACTTCACCTACATTCATCTGTCTTTAAAGGACAAATTTATACAAAGCCCAATAAAGTCTATGAACCACCCACCCACTGCTAACAGAGAGAAAGGAATGCCTATAAGCCAGCACTCAAGGGAGAAGAGAAACAAGAGGCTAATACTGAAGTCCCAGACAGATGTTTCCACTTTACAAATGCAATCACTATGGTCAAATCATCTAAGGCATAGTTCTGTATTAATTGGGGGTGCAAAGTCATTTAAGTCATTTCCAGGCTTTCTCTCTAGACTTGTGAAACTCATAATTCCTTCCCTCACCTGCACTATCTAATCTCTTATTGACAATGTTTGTTGAAAGACAGTTGCAAAGCTTCAGAGACATAAGGAATCGTAAGGCTGTCACTGTGATATTTCCTAAGAGCACAGAAGAGTAGAACTAGCCTCAGTAGATAGCCCATTCTGCCAAAAAGGAGTGTTGATAACTAAACTGGGTCCCAAATATTCCATGACAGATGCCACGAAATTTAGATTGTGCTGAAACATGATTGTTGCTCAGAGCACAAAGCAATGTCCTCCTTATTCAAATATTTATATCTCTGTTAACTCTGAATGGATAGTCATTGGGCTCCTCTATACCTGCATATATTTAGAATTAGGAAAATGCATGTTGGCAGTAAAAAAAATGCAATTGTATCAATGAAGAGTAATCAAATCAGTCTTTGAATTCTTCAGTGATACAAGGCATTTCCCATGCACTGTGTTTTTATCTCTTACTCTTGATCTGCATTGATGCAGTACAAATAGATCCAATAGACAGAGATATTTTTCATAACTTAAAAATAATTATAATTTCATAATTTCATATAATTATTGGTCTAATGCATGAACATGTTTAAGTGTACACATTCCAAAATTAAGAGATTTAAAAGGCCTTCCTAAGTATGGAATCCGAGATCTTCATTTTTGTTCCTCTTAACTAGTAGAAGATTTGGGTTTTATTTTCTTCTCTAGTGTCAGTAACCCCCTTAGGTAAAGGTGCTTGGAGAGGAAAAGAAGCAAAAAACAGACACAAATTAATAATAGAGAACATGGGTCATAGTAAATGCATGTCCTCACAAATCAGCCCACCCAATTGATGTCCATCAAAATCTCACTGACAGATGACTTTGTAACTTCTTTATCATATCAAATCCACCCTTGTATACCTGTGGAAAAGATGTACTAAAAATTTCCAAAACATTTTGAAAACATATGCAGTTTTACAATAATTTTGCTGTTTCAGTCATAAGCATACGTTTTCAATTACAAAGATTACAGCAATTCTCTGACCCAGTGAGTGATGGATGACACTCTTCATGCTCTGAAGTCAACATGTAAATTTTACCTATAATTTCTGCCCTCTACAAAAATTGGGTTATACAATAATGAGGTGCTTGACTGCTGTTGCATTAAGTCTGTAATGAGACTGAATGCACAGTCACACCATTTACAGTTTTAAATTGCTTCAACTTTGGAGTAAATACATCAACAAAGACCGAGCTGGGATATTAAGTGTCGAGCAGTACATCAAAATAAGATGTTAACTTGCTGATGTTACCTGAAAATTATTTCCATATTTCACTGAAGAATTCTTCAAATTATTCACTTGTGTAATATGTTATTAAATGAAGCACATAGAGGCATCTTAAACATTAACTTAATTGAAGGTAGGAATAACACAGAAAAATATTTAGTACTTGCTGTAGGAAAATGCCAGTTCTTCTCTTGAGATTTTTACTATAAACTAGAAAGCCTGACATGAAATAAATTTCCTACCTGTCCTGGCTTTTAATTTTACCTTTTACAACATGGGCATTTTACAACATGCTAAGAAAACTGTTTCAGTCAAATGATTACTGCAGCATTTCTTATTTAGCTACTTCCAGTGTGAATTTTCAGCTTATTTTTTTCCATTCCTTCTGTTTTTTTGGCTTCTGAGCAGCCATGTATTTTCCATCTATGCTAAGTAACCTATGACCATTTCAGACCTCTGCCAAGATTATGCTTTCAAGGGAAATAGGTTGCTCAGGCAAATTCTCAGATCAGTTTGAATATACCGACATCATATTTCCCAGTGATACAACAAAGGAGGTCTTTAATTCTCAGTCACTTCAGCATCTGACAAATGCTGCAGTCAAATTGCACTGGGTCTTCAGTACAACTAACACAGGCCAGTTGTCTAGTAAGAGTAATTTAGGTTGAGAGTGATCGCTGGGAATTTCTATTTACCAGCCTTAGCTCAAAGCAGATCTTGTTCAGGTGAGCTCTGGCAGTCTCCAACGATGAAGATTCCACCACCTCTCCAGGCCTCTCTTCCAGCATTGGACCATCTTCCATCTTTGACAACAATTTATTTTTAGTTTTCCTTGTTACAGCTTATGTCTGCTGCCAAACATCCTACCACTGCTCTTCCAAGAGAAACCTGTCTGCATCTTCTGAGATGACAGCATTAAGATCACATTCCCTTATTCTCCTTTTAACACTGAACAAAGCCAGGATCCTTCCAGGACTCCCTTCACTGACTGAGTTAGCTAGTGCGTCAGAAAGTCTGGTTAACTCAGTTAATACAATTTAGGACTAAAAAGGAAAAAGATCACTGCAATTTCCTGCATGTTATGGGCAGAAGATAGAGTGTAGAAGACCACAGTTCCATTAAACAAGCAGGATATTCCAACTGGGCCTGCATCCATAACTGGCTTTTAAGAAAGCCATTTGCAATGACAACTTTGGCTGGTCTAACTCTACCAACAAAAATGCAAGCTTTTGAACACCTCACTTACACACTGCCTACAGAGAACTATTAATACAGAGACAAACATCTTTAATGGGGGTGTAGTACTTCTCATGCATTCCTTCAAGGGACATTCAATAAAGGTTATACAAATTATTGCAAGTTTAGTCTGGTTGTTACAATGATTTGTCAGAGCAGAAAGCTGGCTTAATAGAATACAGTGATAAATAGGGAGGACTGTTTAAAACCTTATCTTTCACTCCTTGGTATTTTGAATTCCTGAATAAGTCCTTTCAGTCAGTGAACACATTTTGAACTCAGAGAAATGGTATTTTGAGATTCTTTCCCTCCTCAGAATTTTATTCAATCAAAGATTGTACTGAGAAAATGAAATATTAAAAGCTGTTTTTACTTCCTGACTGTTCAAAATGGATTCTAATTTCTGTTTGCCATATTTTCAAATAAAGTTTTAATTAAAATTGCTGTGCAATGTTAAGGGTACTAACCTTTTTTGTTTCCTCAGCTTATCTATCGGCTGTCCAGTACAATTAGTATTTCTTATTATGTGAAATTTAGCAGTCTGCTAGAAAAATTCTGTCTTAGCTTCAACCTGCTCTCCAAAATTAAAACACTTCATATCTGCCCATTACATGAAATTGTCTAGGAAAGTTAAAAGTAGTTTGGTGACAAACTTATTGAAACAGACTCTGGTAAAGCCTCCTAGTCCGTTATCAATATAATGGGTTTCTTAATTGTCACAGATATAGCAGATTTTAACTTTGCTGGATTTTGTGTTTTCTGTTGGATGATGTCCTTGCCTTTCCCCAGTATTTAAAGCGATAACCAAAGAGACAGCTCACAGAACAAGCTGTACTTTCTCTTGCCTTATTTCCAATAGTCTCATTTTCAGTTTCTTATCTTTTAAAATTGTTTCATGTTTTGTACTTTTCAAAACAATAGCCTCAAACTCCCCAACACTAAGATAAAAGCTCCAAGACATCAAAACCTAATTTTGTTGTCCCCATCTACAAACAGAAAATACTATCCTTAGAATTAGAGAGAGGATCACACAAAAGATTTCTGTCATAGAAAAAAAACAGAAAATGACACCTCAAAAACAGCTTGAAGTTCTGATTATACTAGGTTTAGTCTACCAAAGGTTAAAGGGCACAAAATCATCTTTTTAATCTGGCTGCATGAAAACTCAAACTATTTTGTTCAAATATCACTCCATTTCTCACCCACTACTCAGACATTTTGATTTTTGCTATATATAAAATAATTTTATTTAAACTGTGCCATTTGCAGTGGTGTGTTTCAGGAAATACTCACCCTTCATTTATGAGCTAAATTCAGGGAACCCTTGATATTGCCCCTCAAGCATCTACAGGCTGAAAACTCCTAAACTGACACAGCACAGATCCCAAGTGGGAGGAACTCATCCCTGTACTGACACTCTGACGTCTTTTCCATTTACAGTAAAATACACAATAGTGTCTAAACATATCTAACAAATGTATAAAACTGCACTGTTTACCTAACAGCCAGCAGTCAGCCAGCTTCCATGAGAGCAAACCCAACTCTTCCCAGGAAAGAAGAAACCATTTCAATCTAGCCTGGCTTAGCCAGCTGTCTGACATGATCTTACCCACCACTGAACTGGCAAGTATTTGCCACCACTGTGTCAGCAAAATCAGGACCTGACATCAAGAGAAACTGAGCACTTCTTTGCATTTGAATAATACAATGTGTTTTGCTCTAAGAGGGTGAAAGAGATCACCCAAAGAGCAAGCTGATTGAAAGTACCCCAATACAGAATGCCAAACTGCACTTCAGTTTCTCAACCACCAACCTCTGTGTCCAAGAACCTGACATTTCCAAACAGCAAATAACTCAAAGACCACACTGTTCCACACTTTTCCTACCTGTTAATAAGAATGGAGTGGCCCTGCTTCTATCCTGGTCTGATGGAAGACTAGGCTGAGGAAACCACTGATGGATGCTATATTTTGTTATGTCATTCTAGTCTCTGTCCTTCTAGTTGTAAACTTTCCACTTTATTTTCCTTTACCACTCATCTCAAATATCCCACACAGCTGTCACTTAAGGTCAAACCACACAGAGACAGGCAAATTCCTCAGATAATTAAGTTTTGGCTTCATATAACACTATGACTTTCAGAAGTCAAACATTTGGGTAATGCAATTTATGGTGGAAAGGGTGTGGAAAATAGGAGAGACATAGTAGCTGGTGGTTTGTTGCACTACAAAACTATTAGCACTCACTTGTGCCTGTCCAGTTCATTCCTACCACTGCTCAGATAAGCTCACAAATGCCCATATACCTCGGTCTGATTGCAGGCAGACCACAAATATGCCTGTACATAGCATGTTTACCAGTGACCCAGAGAGAGCAAGCAGCACCTCTGGCCAGCTGTCTCCCTGCTGATCATGGGGAGTCAAGACAGGCATCTGTCCTACAACCTTCATTTTAAAATAAGAGAAAATATAATCAGCTGGAAGGCCAATTCCACATTGTCCTTCACGCAGTTTGTGCTTACCCAAACTATCTGTAGGATTTCCTATACCCTTCCACCTTAGATGAGCAAATTTTTAGGTACGAATTACTGCACTGGATCCTACTTCACTAATTCCAGTTCAAAACATAGTCCCCACACAAAGTAATGAAGCTCATTATCAACCTGTTGCCTGAGGAACTCAGAGATGACCTCCAAGTAATCACAAGATAGACAGCGACGCTGCCAATTCGCATTACAACACCTCACAAAAGTAAGACTGAAGCCAGTTTCCCCTTTTTACCTCAAAACAAAACACCCAAACCAAAACCCCAAATAACACTTGTCCTCAGAGAGGATATGAAGTCTAAATACACAGTTGCTGTGAATAAACAAGCTCCTGTGAAACTGAAGAGGAACTATTCTTTTTCCAGTAGCCAATGTTCTTTCCCAAGGATAAGATTTGGAATACTCACTTTATCCTCTACTGCCAACACAGCAGCTGTACCCACATGCTCTTTGATTAAAAAAGAGGTATTTGGCACAACAGCTCATCTTGCCAATTATCAAAAGGGACCAACTGCTTCCCTTTTGGAGTGAAAGTAAGGTTGGACTGGCTGTGGAAGTCCACAGTCAAAATCCTTGTCACCTCCAGAGCCAAAAGCTTAGGTCTGATACAGGCAGTATTTTTCCAAAGGTATATTGTGCTAGAAAAGCACAATCTACCCAAAATGCACCTTTTAATCCTCCTAGACCAGTTATTATATAGTATTTAGTAGGATTATTGACCCTGTGGCAAGAGCATGGTCACAGAGGACCACAAAAGCCATGAGAAACGTAAGAAAAGGACACAGACCATTAGAGATTAGTTCTGAATATAGCAAGGTTTTACTGTCCCCAACACCTCCCTACAAAGAGCTCAGACATGTAACATGCAGGATTGAAGCTCTTGAGAAGCCAGAAGCCAGTGTTCCCCTCAAAAAACCACAGTAAGCAATGGTTTCTCATTAAACCCTTCTAGAAACTAAGGGAGCTGCGCTGACTTTCCTTTTCTATTTATTTTTCTTTGCGAAACTTATCACATTCCTTCTGTCCCAGCTCCACCTTGGCCAGCTTCCCAACCTTTTTTGTCAGCACTGCAATGTCACTCCTACTGCCAGCTACGGACAGTGGAGTCTGCTGGTCTAGAATGATTTACTAGAAGAGAGGTGGAATGAAGAGAACGCATACACAGTGTGGCCCTAATGTTCTCTCTCTAACACAAATAAGAAAGTAGATTTGGACTGCTGAGTCAAATGTATTCTGTAAATTTCCCTGGACAGAGTCTGCATCTGCTCCAAAAATGGTGATGATTACTACAGGTAACCATAATTATACCAGGCCCATCTGTCTTCACTCAAAAAAAGAGAAGAAATGTCTCCATATTTTCCCTTAAGAGCAGCAAGTAACAGAACTTTAAGACAGTATTTTCTATGCCAGTCTAAGAGAAAATTCTCTTTCTGTGAGATTTTGGCCATATAAGGTCAAACCAGAAAGAAGAAATAACACCCACTGGCTGGTCAAAAGTATGCAATAGAAATGGGAATCAATGTTTATGGAAGAATGTTTTTTGCTGCTTAAATTTCACTGAACAGCAAATACACTGAGCACATTATCACTTTCTTTATGGATATTCTGCAAACACAGGGGGAGACATCACATAAAGTATCCATTCCAAACTATTTGCTCAGTTAATATCATTTTATGGCTATGAAGGAGAATTTCTTCAGTGTTTCTGCAGGATTCTAATGGCTCTCCAAAACAGAGTTTTTCCTCATATATCAAGGTGTTCCAGTCATTTATGTGAGAGCCTTTTCCCCAGCAGATGTGCTGTGCTGGTTTGGGCTGGGATTAAGCTAATTTTCCTGATATGGGGCTATGCTTTGTTTTGCAAAAACAGTGTTGATAATAACACTTTTTTTGGTTTTAGGTTTTTGTTTTTTTTGTTTTTTTTTTCTGATCAGGGCTTACACAGAATCAAGGCCTTTTCTGCTCCTCACACCAGCCCACCAGCGAGTGGGCTGGGATTTACATGGAGCTGGGAGGGAACACAGCCAGGACAGTGTTGGACTGACCTCCACTGACCAAAGGGATATCCCATGCCATATGGCATCATGCTCAGCATATAAAGCAGGGACACGAAGAAGGAAGGTGAAGGCACTTGGCATGATGGGGTTCATTTTCCCAAGCAACCATTACATGTGATGGAGCCCTGCTTTCCTGGGGATGGCTGAACGCCTGCCTGCCCATGATAAATGGATTCCTTATTTTGCTTTACTTGTGTGTGCAGCTTTCACTTTACCTATTAAACTGTCTCCTTCTCAACCCATGAGTTTCAGTCACTTCTATTCTTCCAATTCTCTCTCCCATCCCACTGGGGTGAGCAGCTGTGTAGTGCTTAGCAGCCAGCTGGGGTTAAACCATGACATCTGCTGCACACTGAGAAAGCAGATCAGACCTTTACAGTGAGTTGGGAACACACATATGGAAACAGCAAGCACGTGTCAGAGGAAAGACTCTTGGAGCAACTGTTTTTAAAATGCTCAGTATAACTTTATGCTTCTTTTTACACCAATTACATTTTAATTAAACTACAAAGATTTCCAAGATCCTGAACATTCCCCCAAGTGATATCCTAAGGTTTAAGTATTGTGAATCTTCCATCACAATTACACACAGCTTATACTACTTACCGAATGCTTTGTTCCTTGCAATTCCCTTGATTATAAAATGAATTTATTTTTTTTTACCTAATTTTAGATTCTTTACATTACTTTGAATTGCATTACTAGATTGGAACATAAATCTTTACTGTTTATGGGGCTTTTTCACCTAAGGAAAAGTCTAATAATTGCATCAAAGAACAACAAAGCATCCAAACGTTTAAAAAAGAAAAGATCCGTGAGATTTTTAAATAATATATTTTAATATAAAATTTTGCTTTTTATTACTTTATAAGTGTCTGAAAAAAATTCAAGAAAAAAAGTTTCTGAAACTAAGGGAGCTGTGCTGAAGTCCCTTTTTTATGTGTCTTCCTATCAATTAAGTCATTGGAAAGGGAAAAAATTCAAGTCCAAATTTTGTCTGAATTTGAAGCCTACTCTAAACTCTACTGAAGACAATATAAAGATGTCATTCACATCACAGGCAGAGGAGTCCCTGTATTCTCTTGCTTTTGCAGCACTTGACCTTTCCTACAGGCAAGCTAAGGAGTGAGTCACCCACAAGCCCATTTGCTCTCAAAACGAGTGGCAGAATTGCCACCAAGGATGGCAAAGACTCTCCTGTTGCAGTACTGTCACAGAAGGGCATAGGAACACTTCATTAAAACCAGTGTCATAACACACACAAACTAGAAGGCTCAATTAAGTAATTAATACAGCATGTTTTGTTCTGGCATTTCCTGACCCTCGAGGGCTTGGCTTTGCTTTTCAAAGCATGGAGCTACTACATGGAATATGCCAGAGTTATTCAGAAAGCCAACCATAAGCAGACAATCCATCCAACAAACACTTGGTTCAAAACACAGGCATCAACACGACAGAGTGGATTTTATGACCCATGGTGAAGTGGAACCCCACAGCAGCAATAGACTTTCCTGTCTGCTACAGGCCATGGCAAAGTAAAGGCTGTGCCAAAACACACTCCATGGCAGTGGGGTCTGTACAAAGGAGCTTTACCTGTCCACTCTCAGTTCCTGTCAGGAGAGCAGTTACTCCCAGACAACGGCTGCTGGCACAGCCATACAGTACTCAGACCTGTGCAGCAAGTACTATTAATGCAACAGCCCTTTGACCAGAAAGCACAGCAAGGGCTGCAGAGGTGATAGGAAGCAAGCATTTCATTAGCAAAGGGTTTGTTCATTGGCAACTGTGCTATAAATTATAGATGTAGAGCAATACAAAGAAAAAAGAAAAAAAAAAAAGAAGAAACCTCAGGTCCTATTCCAGACTGCAGCACAGATACTCTGCTCATTTATGCATCCTTCCTGTTTGCTGCCTGCCCTGTCTCCTTTCTACTCTTAGCTCAGTTTCCATTTCTGCTCTTTATTTGAGCTAGCATCACCAATCTCCTACCAAATTTCCTTTTTCAAGTAGCTTCCAATCTACTCTCTCTCCCACAATAGTTCTTTTGTTTTGGTTTGAGATTATTTTGATTTCTTTTTTGGGGTGGAGTTTTAGGAGGAAGGAGAACTGGTTGATTTCTTTCAAAAAGAAACCCTTCCTTGCCTTTTGCTCCTATTGCCAAAATCATCTTGATCAGGAGGCTCCCTATCATCATCCCATATAACCCTTTAGAACTCTATTTCATGAATTTGAGCTCAGACCTCATCCTTACCACATTACCAGTCTCTCCTTTGTTCTCACCTACACATCCAGGCTCTTTCCAAATACAACCAAAATGTTGCCTAACCCATCCAACTTTCTTGCCTAGTGTACAGCTACCCTTTTTCCAGAAGTTAGTCTGTTAGTTTCCGTTCTCAAACACAGCTCTCACTCCTTTTGGGAAAAAAAAAAAACAAAAACCAACAACAACAACAAAAAAATCAACTTGATCTAGCTGGAAACAACTGATGAACCCAACTTTTATTTGTCCAAGTCTTCATTGACAGTCTGTTCCTGTATCTCTAATATGGATGGCCTGCAAGACAGCGATTGAGGGAGAAAAGTCCCTCCCACTCTTAGAGGAGATCAGGTTTGTGGCCACCTGAGGAATCTGAACATACATAAGCCTATGGCATCTGAAAGTTCAGCTGAAAGCTGAACTCTCAGAGTCCCGAGGGAATTGGTTGATGTAGCTGCCAAGACACTCTTCATACTTGAAAAGTCATGGCAGTCAAGTGAAGTCCCAGGTGACTGGAAAAAGTGAAATATTGTACCCATCTTTAAAAAGGGTAGAAAGGAGGACCTTCAGACCTATCAGCCTGTCAGCCTCACCTTTCTGCCTGGGAAGATCTTGGAACAGATCCTCCTAGGAGCTATGCTAAGGCACAGGGAGAACAGGGAGCTGATTAAGGACAGCAGCACGGCCTCACCAAGGGCAAGTCCTGCCTAACAGTGGCTTCCTGTGGTGGAGTGACTACAGCAGTGGACAAGGAAAATATCTATGGACATGGACTGTTTGGAGTACTGCAAGGCTTTTGTCAGGGTTCCCCAAACATCCTTCTCTCTAAATTGGAGAGATACAGATTTGATTGATGGATGTTCTTTGGATGAGGAATTGGCCAGATGGTCACGTCCAGACAGTAGTGACCACAGCTCGATGTCCAGATGGAAGTGAGTGACAAATAGTGCTCCTCAGGGGGTGCAATATGGACAGAGACATTCAGAGAAATGGAACAACTCTCCTGTGAAAAAAGGCAGAAGAAATTCCCTCACCTACAACACAGAGAACCTACTCTTGCTCAAAGACAAGACCACTGTATTTTATTTTAAAAGTATAAAAATGTCACTTTCTTGGAACCTTACTTCAGCAATGTTTGGGCTTTCCTTTGCAGTTAGGAACACAAATTCCAACATAAAAGTAGGTAATTCTGAATGGAGTAATGTACTGTGAAGTGTCAGAAAAACTTAACAATAACGTTAGTGTATCTTTACTGTAAAGTGATGCAAAACAGTGTCCCAGCTTCAATAATACCTTAGGTGCTGATGACAGTGTTGTGAAACCTGCAGCAACGCAAGCAGAAATGTTTTTGAAGAAAACAAATTAAGTTTTAGGTTAACATCAGATTATGCCTTTCTTAAGAGAGGTATTTGTCTCTCCCACCCAATACATCAGAAGAACAACTCCTCTGCGCTTATCAGTGCTTTCATTCTTTAAAATAACATTTATACTTGCTTTCAGTATCCACAAAGATGAACTTCTGCTTCCATTACTGACTGAAATAATTTCACATGACTCATCAATTTGCACAGGACTTTGTAAAGATTCTCCATATTCTGAGGAAATGAACCTCTAAATTCAATGCCCATGTCTTTCTTTGGGTTTTCTTAATTACTCGTTTATCCATAAAAACAGAAGGTTGCATGTCTAGAGTTACGTACAAACATAGAAGCAAAGGACTGGAAAGAAATTACTTGCCCATGTTTGCTTATTTTGCTGGGTAAATTTAACACTTGCATGAAGTGAGAAAGCTGTTAATATACTATTTTTCCCATCCCCTAACTAAAAGTCAAGCCACACACATTCACAAAAAAAAACCCAAACAAAACCAAAATAATAAACGAACAAGAACATAACTTGGTAAATAACTTGACCTACTCAGTCAAGCAATCACATTGTATAAGACCACAGGATCATCTAATGCTGGAATTGTCCCAAGTTTCTGTAATGGCACCTGGCAGCTCAATCAGGACCACTCAGTTCAGTTCACACTCTTATCTACTGATAAGCAGCAAATGATCAATCAGTCCCAGTGGGGCACACATCAGATGAAATTATGGTGATAAAAGCTATCTGAAACCTTCACAATCACAGCATATCTCAATAAATCTTTTTAGTGTTAAGGTATTTGACAGTTTGGCTTCTTTACAAAGGTAAAGGGGAGCAGCTCATCCAAATAGTTTCATCATGGAGGTTTGGCCTTGGCAACATCCTCCCTGTTAAAAAGCTGGCCAGGAGGACAGACATCTTAATCCTTCACAAATATTCAATGAGCTGTAATATTCGTTCTCAAAGATGTATTGCAGCATCCTTCAAAGAGCCCGCGACAAGAGGAGATTTAAAAGAAAACCGTGATTTGTTTGTTAGATGCTGTGTTATTTTTTTCCCCTTAATATTACACTTCAGCCTTTGCATTCATCAATAAACTTAGCAGGACGCTGCCTGACATTTTAAAATATGCAATCAATTATGAAAAGTCATGCTGTTTGAGAAAAATTTTTCCCACACTAAAAATATGTATTTAGTAACTCTCCAAGCTTTTAAGCTAATCTTATTATCCACATAATAATGTCCAGGGGCATAATAGTCTCCAGAGGCACCCAGCCATTGTGTTAGTCACAGTGGAGTAAGTCTATAGAAAAAAAATAATTGCCTTGACCTTATCTAAAGTTTTCTGATGGAAACATCTGAAATCCAGCCTTTCAGCCACAAGTGTTTGTTTGCACCCTTTTTACAGTGGCTGAAGGACAAGTAGGATTCTGGTGTCTCCTCTCAAGTCTACTCCTACCAAACTGCTAACCCACAGAGCTTGCTTAAACTACCAAGGCCAGCCTCCTCACACAAATCAAAGAAAACATTTCCTTGGATGATCTGGATCCCCTTCCTAACACCTGTGACTTTGACACTAAGAGAAGATTAGTTATGTTTTTACTTTACTTGCAAAGAGCAGTGAAAAAAATAATGATTACAAGCATAGCCCTGCACCCAGGTGCACCCATCCTTGCTCTATCTTATTTCAAAAGATCAGCTGTTTTGTATGTGAAAGTGTAAGCAGCTCCTTTCATCTGAAGTGAAAGAAGCCTTACCAGCACTCCTGTGACCAGGTTTAAACATTTATGCAAACAAGCCTTGCTTAGAAGACCCTAATTCCAATTTCCTTATTGCTCACCTAAGGCATTTGTTGCACTTGATATGCTGTGAAGAAGAACAACCACATTGATCCCAAGATTGTGGGATTGAAACTAGTGGGAACTGTTATAAAATTTTAATATATGTCATCTTCCAGACAAAAGGAGACTCCAGGGAGAGCTGACCTTTGAGTGAAGAAACCTTGATAACACGTCAACAGTGGGGATACATTTTTAATACAAAAACAAATGACGAAATTAAGGAGATTGCACTATAGTTGTAGTTTCAAAAAACAAGAAGGTTTCTGCCAGGCTTAAGTGAATTTGGGGTTATATAAATTGAAATAAAATGAAAAAATATAAAGACAAAAAAAATGCTGATGTAGTTGCCATTGATTTCAAGCAAAGCTGTGCCAAACAACAGTTCATAGTTGATGCAAGTGTTATCTCATCTTAACTTCTGACTATACACCCACAGTATTGACACTGTTTTTAGCAGTCCTCCTTCAACTTGTACCTTTCCATTCACACTCGTTATTATTATGAGGGAGGAAAAAGCAGCTACCTGCTCAAAATAAGCAGTATATTCCCCACGAACAGAATCTCATGGAAAACAAAACTATTTGAAATTAATTTTAACAAATCATTTTGTCCAGTGAGAAAAAAGGTGAAGAGCCAGTTAAAACTTCAAGGGATATCAGAAGGTCATCTAGTCAGACCCAAAGGATGGAATATTTTAAAAGCCTAGTTTTAAAATTTCAGAATGATTTTGAATGTGAAACAGTCTGTGACGGATGGCATGCTATTTTTTATATATTTGCCTTTAAAAGCACGCTTAGAAAATTGCTCCTTTCAAACTGATCCTGCTCTGTTCAGCAAACCTTTGGCAACATTATCCATCATTTCCCACCATCTCTTGATTATGGAGCTCTGCCCAGACTTACATCCCCTTATTTCATTAATTATCAGACTTATATCCCCTTATTTCATTAATTATCAGCCTTAATTTGTTCCACAATAAATTTCAATTTCTCATGCATTTGACAGTAGGAAAGGTATTTTTAAAAACCCAAAAAAAACAACAAAACCCTCAGCAAAGCAAACAAAATCAAGCAAATGTCATGATTCTCAAAAGTGTTTTTCAAGAAGTTCAGTGTCTTCAGAGGAACAGCATTCAAGAAATGCATCTGCTTCAGAACAATCAATAGTTCCTTTCAAATTAAGAATATTTCTTATCTAGCTGCTCTACAGAATATGTTCCATAGCACTGCACAGTACTGACAATGGTTTTTATTAAAAATTCAGACTACAATATGACAAGTTTATTGATTCTTTTTCTGGTGTTTGAATTTCCCATGACTGTGTCTTACTCCCACCAAGAAGGAGCTGACAACCCACCTCTGGTAATAAGGAAGTTATATAAGCATGTGTAAAGCAAAGGCTGTGACCACCATATATTTAATTTAATACTGTCCTGGAAAGTACTTAATGCATTAGACCTACAAATAACAATAATTAGAATATTCAGCCCTTTGCTACAAAATCACATCAAGACAACATTACTGAGAAAAGTGCTTTCACTGTAGTCAAGCTTAGACACATTCCTGAAAAAGCACTGGAAAGAGAATATGTATGTTGCTGCACAGAATATAGCCAAGTACTTCCCTGTTTTTACCAGCTTTGCATTGGTTGTCAGGAGATGACAATGATCCTACACAAAGTCTCTACAGCAAGTCTCTACAGCAGAGATACTTCTGTCTTTGCACTGTGTGGAACCATTTGCAGAGGTCTCCTATTTACTTTCCTGATCAATTATTCAGTCACATATGTCTGTATAAAATGAGATTTTTTTAAAGCACACAAAGCCTAATTATTGTCCTAGGTTAAATAATTAAACTAGGATGGCCATAATGTTCCTCTGGGTATTTGCATCCAAGAAGGACTGCTGGACAACCAGCAAACCCCAAATATTTTGCACATAAAAGCATTTTCAGGAATGATGATGGTATTCGTTTTCAGGACCCAATACTTTTCCTGTTCTACCAGCTCTCTCCTGCCAGACCTCACAGTGAAAATTGAGAAAATCACGATAAGCCCGTGTCACACAATGGGCATCAGGAAGGTGATTTCTGCCAGCTCTGTTTAAGGTACTCTAGAGAGGGATGTGACTTGTGCACTCATGCTGAGAATGAGCAAGAACTAGGCCTCAGGCAGGTTTAAATACAAATATTAATATAGATATTTTATTAATTAAATTATTGTTAAAAAGTTATTACTTTAACTGAATGATCTATCAAGATCACAGAGCTAGGACTGTACACTCTACAGCAATTTTAAGTAGAGCTCCTCCATGTTTTATGTGTTCTTTTGTTGAGGGGTTGCTAAAAGGATTTTTGTATTCAGCAACCCAAAACAGTCTTCTGGTATAATTAATTTCCTTTTCCCTTTCTGATCTGGGATGTCTGGAAGTTCAGGACTATTTTAAGCCTTCCAGAACAGTGCCCAAAAAGAATGGCAGCCTTCAAGATGAAACAATTCTAAGGAGCCATGGAGACAATCTTTGTGTCACTCGCGACTGTTCACTCTCATCCTCCAGGTTAAATAAGATATAACTTCTATCAGAAGATGTCAAAATTACAATTAAAGTACTTTGCTCCTGTACCTGCCTCTCACCTCCTCCTAGAGTCACAGCATAAGGTGCACTGATGAAGTTTGATGCAATCAGCTTCAGGTGACTGCTATTTTTTTTAATTTCTCTAATTAAGGTCAAGACTACCTAAAGAGTTAGGGACAGCCTCAAACTATTGGTTGCCTAGCTTCTCACTAACCGCTGGTGGATTTTTTTTGTTGTTGTTCTCTACTCTATGCACAATACTGTGCTTGTTGGATTCTGGCAGTCAAACTGCAGACTTTATTTTAGTTTCTACCTGTTGTTTTCTCACATGACACTTTTGCCATCTATCTTTCTTTATAAAAATACTAAAAGTGAACTCTAGGAGCCCTATTTTTCCCAGCTAAAAGTAGATTTTATCTCAACTGGCACAGTACATAAGGCCATATAAGAGCGTAGCTGTATAAGGTTTTTCATTACTTTTTTCCTGTTCTTTTTCTTCCCCCTTAAGAAATACTGCAAGCACATTGTAAAATAGCCACAATTTGGAATGGTTATTTCAAATAATTTCTTAAAATTCCTAATTCTTTCATAATTTCATTTTTCTATACATGAAATAAGTTATAAAAATCTGTAAGTTTTTAACTAGAAGAGCTCTTGGCAAAACAATCTCAACTTCACAGTATATCAAAAAAGGGAAATATTAAACTGTTATAAAGTTATTATAAACAGCTGAGAATACCCAATAAGCCCAAGCCATAGTGTGTTTGCTTCAACAGGGAGAGCATGTAACCTTTAGATGTACTTACTATAGATGCAATTACTTCATTGTCATTTTAAATTGTATCATAATTTCTGTCTTTTTTTTAAAGTTTGTCCTTTGACTCAATGATAAATCATAGATTCACTTCTGATGCAGAGTAACAAACTTCTTGCATACAGTGACCTATTCTGTCCTTAAGGCAAGGGCTGGGTGCTGGATCAGCACTTCGAGTTGCTGTCTTTTTCAGGGGGAGGGTAGTCTGTGCATTTTGAGTGTTATATTTCTTGCACTCCCCTAGTTGAATAATATCTGGATTTTTGGTGCAAATTAATGTGCTTCCTGGTTTTTCACAGGCTAAACCAGACTTTTGCAGCTCTTGGGAGCAAATGAGATGGCTCAATGAGAAGCTCAGTGCATGGCACTACTTAGGTATTAGACTAAGGAAGATCTGATGATATAGTAACAATGATATGTAAGAATCCAGGAAAAGACTTCTACAATGAATAATTTTCTCATCTCTGGCAGCCAGAGAAACAGATCAAAGAGCCTGTAGATGGAAAAACAGATCTCATCTATAGACTATTAGTTTGTAAAGTGGCAAGAGATTTTTGGATATATGTAAATGTATGTATCTATTTCCTCCCTGTTTTCTAGATGCTTTACTTCAGAAAGGTTTCTGCAACTCCTCTCCACTCCTCTTGCTTTGCTGGTTACAGAAAGTCAAGAGTGACTACCTGAGAGTGAGCATTTTGTTTATGGGTCTGTGCCACACATGCTACGGGGAAGATAGAAGTGCAAAATAAATCTCTGTCAAAGGTTTCCAAAGCATCATGGAAACAAATGTGTTAAAATCACGTCTTCTTGAGGGTGTGTTGTGGTGAGGGTGGGGAAGGGTACTAACAACTTGTTCACTGTGTTATCTGTGGCAATAGTGTCCCATTTTAGACTTTTCTTGACCTGAATCTGTCATCTGTAAGAAAAGGCTGTTTAAAAGAGCATGGAGTCCAAAGAATGTTTTTCCCAGCCTCTCCTGTACATTATTTAATTCTCCTTTACATTAATGGATGTAAGTAAAATACAAAAAGTATGCAAACTGTAGTAGCTGAATTAATGTTATGACTGGTGGGTGTTTTAAAAAGAAAAAGCAATTTTAGGAAGGGATGGTTTTAATTTGTGAGATTATTGTTTGCCAGTTTGGGTGACTATCCTAGACCTGTCAGATGCTGTTCATGAATCAGAAATGGAGATGGGAAAGCTGTTAAAAGGCCTAATTCTAAAAGACAGAATACATACAAGATGAATTTTTAATGTCGAGGCAGAGCTCTGCTTCAGGTCACTGATGCTTACATGAAGGCTCATCAGTGTTGTGCACTGGAGGGAATTTGCTGGTGCCAGGAGCTCCCTGTGCATTTGTGCAAGAGGCTGCAGCAGGGAGCACGTGTGTTGCCTGTCAGCAGGCAGAGCTGGGCACACAGGTGTCCCCAGGGCTTTTCACTGGGGTTATGTGGGACAGCCAGTGGCACATGGGGAGGTGCTGCAATGCAGGGCAGTAAAGAACTGTGATTCAGCAATCCTGCAGGAAAACACAGTAACTCATTAATTGTAGGGGTTTGCTATTTATTTTAAAAAAACCCAAACCAACTAATTAGAAGTCAGAAATTACTCCTCCAAGTCTGAAAAAATGTCCATGTTTCCTCACAATTATTTCTGCCTCCCTTTATCCCTGGTTCTTGTTTGGGCTATGGTCCAGGTCTGCTATTTCCCTTGTTCAGCAGAAGAAGTGGGTGTAAAAGAATAATGGTTGACCCCGGGATGACTCTGTCAGCATGGAACATGAATGCCCATTGCATGTCCAAAACCCCTTCCTGAGCTCTGTGCAGTATTTGAATGGCACTTTCTGAATGCCTCAAGTGCTGGTATCACATCCCTTCTCATTTAAGGCACATCTAGATAATTATGATGGAACATTATGTGACTAGTCCCATAAATGTTGGTACTAATGCACAGCTCCTAATACTATGGAACTGCACTGCCTCTAGAATAACAGTGGGGGGAATTGCTTCTAATTCCCACAGTAACATGATGGGCAATGTTGGTCATGCTTGAATTGATCTTCTTTTTTTGGCTCTGGCAATGCACTGATTACTTTGCAGCCTTTTTATCAGGGCATCTTGAATAGAAAGAAGCTGGAAATGTGAAGTGGGGGATGTGAAAATAGGGGTCTGGAATTATCAGTGTGAATACTTGAAAATGGTAGAGCAGAAGGGAGTTCCTAGAAAGTTCTAGTTTTTGCCCCATTTCCCTCCACAAGAGGTGTCTCTGAAGTGCTGATATGATGGGCATACCAGCACACATAGTCCTTTTAAAGGAGAGCAATATCATCCTTGTTATTCAATCTGTGTGTTTGCTTTCTCAGTCCAAGTTCAGGCACCTCTAACTCACTCATGCAAGTCCTTTTGATTAGTTAATTTATTGCCCTTATTGAATGTCATTCTGAAATTAAAAGGCTGGCGCATGAAAGCCTCAACACAGGACCTTTGCAGGGCCTATTTGTTGAGCAGCCCAGTCCTTTTAATCAAGTCACTGAATTGCTCTGTTCCATCAGGCATGGTCTGGTCTCCTGAGCCTCAAGGAATCTGGATGCAAGAAGAGGTAAATGTTAAACCTATTCTAATTTAATGATCTATATTCAGAAAAGGGTAAAATTGCTATTTAGCTAAGTAGATAATGAGAAACCAATTTTTAAAGGAATTACTAGGTCTGGAAATATGCATTTGCAATTTTTCATGGCAAATTGAAGTATTACAGTAATGCACCTCTCAGGGATTTGATTTATATGGCTGATTTTACAGCTCTGCATTATTCTGTAGAATGGGGTAGAGTGCTGTGCAAAAATCATCCTGGGAAGTTTATTTGTGGTACTAGATAATACAGCACTCTCAGCCCAATAGTCTCTGCAATACAGAGGCTGTGCACCCTTCTGGAGGGGAAGGGGAATATCTTGTTTGGTACAGTGAAGAATGGAAAAAATTCATCCTGAAACTCCTAGATTAGATATAGAATGGATGTCACCCCAGGACATTAAGACAAAAAAAAAAAATTCCATTAATATAATGCACAGAAAAGACTGCAAAACACTATAATGTCTCTGAGACCCCACTTGTATTAACAGCCTTTCATGACACATACCAAAAACTAACTGGATAATTGCTCACCGTGGCTAAAGTTATTGCTGTTATACAATACTGGGTGGGAAATACCACTAGATTGAGAGGTCAAGTGGTAAACATATTTGGTCTGCAAAATGGAAGATCCAAAAGTAAGAACCATCTTTTCAACATGTCACTGGAAGGATTTTATCCCTCATCACGGGTTTTAATCATCAGGGTCATTAAAAAAACATAACAACAACAAAAAAGCCTCAAACAGAAACCACCAATTGGATAGGGTGATTAGCTGAAGCTCTGTGGGGGAGACTAAATTTGAATTTCTCAAGTCCTGTTCCATTAATCTATCATGCTCACTTCTTGATGTAATTTAACTTTTTTTTTTTATAATCTATTTCATGTATAGAAAAATGAAATTATGAAACAACTAGGAATTTCAGGAAATTATTTGAAATAAACATTCCAAATAGCTGCTGCTTTACAATGTAGCAAAGTATTAATTTATACTTTATAAGGGGGAGGATGAAGAAGAAAAAAAAAGAATGAAAAACCTTTTACAGCTATACTCCTGTGTGGCATTAAATGCTGTGCCAGTGATTCCCATTGAGATAAAAAATTACTTTAAGCTGGGAAAATAGGGCTCCTAGAGTTCAATTTGAGTATTTTATAAAGAAAGATGTCAAAAGCATCGTGTGAGAAAACAACAGGTAGCAAATAAAATGAAATCTGCATTTTGAACTGCAAACTGCAGTTTGACTGCCAGAATTCAGCAAGGACAGTATACTAACAAAACCCCACCAGCAATGAGCAGTTTCTCAAGCTATGGTCCCAAACTGGCTTGGCTGGGTTTGTAGGATGTTTTTTACAGAAATAAATATCTTACATAGATTTACATGCTTGAAAACAGTTTTAAACTTGTTCAGCTGGACTCAGAATAGAAAGCTAATGCTACATTACTTAAGGGGAGATTCTTATTAAGCAGATCTTTCTAAAATAATCAAAGCTAGATGAGGTGGAACAATCAACACTGAGCCTTTGTCTATAATGAAAAGACTTTACTGGGACACCAAATTTAAAAATTCCTCTACCATGGTTCTAACAGGTATAAATCAAACCAGACTTGCTAGCAGAGCTTGGACCAACTTGAGCTTTTACACATTTTAACCTCTTCAGCCTGTATGGATGCAAGATACATGAACTGGCAAAGAATCACAGGCTCTACCAAGATATCTTCTGTAGGTAGCTGTGCTACCTGTCATTGTCCCTTCCCTATGGCTCTGATGATAAAAAGTACTCCCTAACCTCCTTCCAGTAAAGTCAGTAAGCTGACTCAAAGACACTTCCCCATGCAGAGCAGGTTAAATGAGTCTAACAGATATAGACTGAAGCAGATTAGGACAATCCAAGACATCTGTTCTGCTTGCAGACCTGTACAGAAACATGGTGCTGGTAGGTACCTGCAGATGACATCAGCTTCAAATAATGCAAAAAACAAATAATGTTTTTGCAGCCAATGATTTTTAGTTGGAGTTAGTTTAGTCAGCCAAGTTAGAAGTTCACAGCATAGGCAGGGATACTTAGTTTGGCTCACCTGACTCACAGTAAGTTGTGAGCCCTCCTTGAGCCAAAGTTTAGATCCTGGTATTGGTTACTTGAATCCCCTTCATGTGCTTGGCAAGAGCTGATTAGGAGGAGGGTGGGAGGGGACTCACTGAAGTAAATATTAGGTTTATTAGGGAAATATTAGATTTAACGGACAACTGTTGCAGCAAAAACAACAAAGAATCCTTGCACAAATTATATTTTTAATTTTGTCTCTTTAAAACACCCTCATTAAAAAAAATGCTAGGACACCACACAGGAATATTTAAAATCTTTGTATAATCTCATTAAAAAAATACAGTAGAGACTAAGGAAAAAATGTTCCCTGACTTCACTGGGCAGTTGTCCCCTTCCTTGATATCTCCACAAGTCTGACATGCACCAGTTCTCTGTGCCAATTAATGACCTATCCCTTATCACCTGGTAACACCAAAGGAACAGTAAAGTTCAGTTCTAAGAGAGAGAGGGACAATGGTACTGGGGTGAGGTTAGGAGACCCCAGATGCTCCCCACCCACACCCAACCCAGGACACGAGCTCGATCCCTCCCATCTCCCACCAAGGCCCACACCTCCAGGCAGGTCCCACCTGCATCACCCTCCTTCCTACCCCCACAAGCTTTCAGCTCAGCAGCATCTTTTCTCTTACCTTCAACCCAAGGCAGCTGCTTGTCTTCTCAAAGAGCAATCAAATGCAATGCTAATTCTCAGACATCATCCACTGCTGCAGGCACAAAGTTTTTAAAATAGTATACAGGATTTGAAATAAATACCACAAAGGCTAACTGTGATTTGCAATATGACTTAAGTCACTGTCTTCAGCATTGTTCTACACATCCATTTGGCTGCCAGGATGGAAGATGCCAAAGCTCTTAAGATGATTGTTCACGACAATGGAAGTATGAAAGTTTGCAGTCATAATAACATCCAAAACTCAAAAAAGAAGAAAATTGAAGACATCATTCCAAAAACCCCTTACACATAAAAGATTTTACTGCCCCTTTATGCAGCTGACAAAGGAGCTTTCTTCCCTCCTTCCCTACTACCTCATAAAAAAAATCTCAAAATATAATAAAGACTGAGAGAAGCAGAAAAAATAATTTTATGGATTTTTTTCTACATGCATTATACAGAGCAATTTTTAGCCTAGAAAGAGGTATTGCAGTTTACCTAAATTGACTCTTGAGGGTATTGTACTTAGAATGAATGTTTAATAGATGTTAGTTCAGTTCAGTAAATAGCTCATGGAAGAGAAATAGCTCTAAATCTCTCCATAAACAGTAACTTTTCCACAAGGGCTTCTGCATCAGCTAAAAGAATACCTGCACTACTGATATGTCACGAGCAGCTGTTTCTGCCTGTCACTTAATTTATTTGAATAGAAATAAATTAAAACCTTGAGATCAAGCTTTCTGCTCTTTTTGTCCAATATGCACAAAATACTACAAAATGCTTTTTTAGCATTTTGTGTCAGCATGTGTGCTGGACTGGAAGTCCAGACATCCCTGTTCTGGTGCCTCACTGTATGCTTACAGACAAACCCCATAACCCTGCTGCCCCTCAGTTCCCAGTCAGCAGAGCTGGAGCAGCATTACTTCCCTTCTTTACACAGATTTGAAAAGGCACAGCAGCAATGTTTGTGAGTCATTCACCACAGCACAGAGGAGCCACACTTACGCAATGGTTGTAAGAATTCAGGGGCTGGTTCAAAGTGTGACTTCAAAGGCAGTTTTCTTTTTAATCTTCCCTTCCTTTTCTTCCTGTTTCAACCTTTCATATTGGCTCTTCCTTCCCAGGGAGTTAAGACCAGCTCCCAAATACACACCTCAGGTAAGACCATGACAGGGAGATCTGTCACCTGGCATTGCTGCCCAGATATACCTCATACCTGAGCCTTGCTTTCCCAGAAAACCCTACAGAACAAAAGCAAAAGAAGCTGAGAATCACCACTTCCCTTGACAGCTGGCAATACCCTGCAAGAGGTTCCCAGACAAGTTGGATAGGATGGGGTAAGAGCTACCAAAAATGTTTATTCAGATAAACAACTCAATTACCCAGAGTTTCAGTTCCTCTGATACACCAAGTTATTAATAATTTCCACTCACTTTGCTAAATCCCTTCCACTAAAAATTGAAAAACAATTCTGTTGCAAACACTAGTGCTATTAATGCAGTTAACTGATGCTGCCTCAGTGTGCCCCTGCCAGAGATGTACTCCAACACCACATGAAACCAGGCTGAAGGAGAGGCACTGCACCTCCTCTCCCTGCTGCAGCCAGCTGAGCAGGGAATCCAGGCAGTTCTCTTGTCCTCTGGCCCAGCTCCAAGTACAAACATTTTACAGAAAAAGGAAAGTTTCCATTTACCCACAGAAAGTCCTCTAACCACTGGCCCATGAACTTAAGGACCAGCAAGCCTTGCTGTTGACTTTTAAGGCCATCTATGTGTTCTGCTGCTGTGAAAGCAACTTCAGAAAATAAATTTTTTTTTTCAGGAAAGGATTATTTAATTTGACCCTCCCAAATCTTAAAAAAAAAAAAAATCACTGTTCTTTCAAAATAAGTAACAAGTTAGATGAAGATTTATGTCAGAAGGAAGCAAGCAAGCATTTATGATTACTTGGTTCAGTGACCAATTAAAAATCAAATACTTTATTCACCTGACCCTGCAAGCAAAGACAAATGTTTCCTGACAAACGACAGCCAGAAAGCACATCTGATTCAGTGCAGGTCAATGGTTTAGAAGTATAATTCAGGCTTCTCATATCTCTGTAGTCACTGAACCTCTAGGCTGGGCTTGGGGTAGTGATGTTTCTCCCACTGTAAGCAGAACAGGTTTGGGACCGCTTGATGGAACTGAATAGACACAAGTCTCCAGGGCCTGAGGAGATGCATCCCAAAGTCCTGGGGGAACTAGATGATGTTGTTGCCAAGCCCCTCTCCATTATATTTGAAAAGTCATGGCAGTCAGGTGGAGTTCCTGGTGACTGGAAAAAGGGAAACTACTCCTGCTTTTAAAAAGGGAAGAAAGAAAACTACCAGTGAACCTATTTCTATGCCTGGGAAGATCACGGAGCAGATCCCCTTGAAGAAATGTTAGGGCACACACAAGACAAAGAGGTGATCCCAAGACAGCTAGCAAACTTTTACTGAGGTCAAATCATGCCTGACTAAACTTATGGCCTTCCATGATGAAGTGATGGCAACAGTCCACAAGAGAAGGTCAATCATTGCAATCTACCTGGATTCTCTAAAGCTTTTGACACAGTCCTAAATGACATCCTTATCTCCAAACAGGAGAAACATGGCTTTGAAGTATGGACTACTTTTTTGGATGAAGTGGCTGATGCAGCCAGAGTTGTGGTCAATGGCTCTATGGCCAAGGGGGGCTGATGGCAAGGGGTGTTCCTTAGGGCTCTGTCTTGGGATCTCAGCCCTATCACATCTTTATCAATGACAGAAACAGCAAGGCTGAGTGCACCCTCAGCAAGTTTGGAGATGACACCAAGTGGAGCGGTGCAGTTGATGCAGAGAAAGAAAAAGATGGGATGCCATCCAGAAGGACCTGGACAAGCCTGAGAAGTGGGCTCATGAGAACCTCATGAAGAAGTTCAACAAACCAAGTTGTTCAGCCTGGAGAAAAGAAAGCTCCATGGAGACCTAACTGTGGCCTTTCAGTACTTAAAGAGGGCTTGTAAAAAAGAGTGACAGCACTTTTTTTTACATGGGCAGATAGTGGTAGGACAAGGGGGACAGGTTTTTAACCAAAATCCCTGCTCTTTCAGATATTAGAGAAAGAAATCCCCTACTGTGAGCGTGGTGAGGCACTGGAACAGGTTATCCAGAGAAACTGGATGCCCCAACCCTGGAAGTGTTCAAAGCCAGGCTGGATGGGGACCTCAGCAATCTGACCTACTAGATGATGTTCCTGCCCATGGAGAGGCTGGAACTAGGTTATATCTATACCCTTCCAACTCAAATTATTTTATGATCCTATCATAATTTTTAAATTAGAAAAAAATAAGAGTTATTACAGAAATATGAAGTAATTAGAATCAAGTTAGGGGGCTTTTAAAAGTTTCTTACCTTAACAATAAGGTTAAAGAGAACCACAAACTCCTTAAAGTCTGTTTTAGAAAAGCCTAACAGTAAGAGCTGAGTAGAACCAAGAGTTAGATATTTAATTAGTACTAAAAGCCCATCCTCTTTATCTCTGAATAAAACACGAAAATAACTCAAAAATCTTTATACATAATTTGTTTAAATAGAACACAAAAAAAATCTGAAAATTTTCAGGTGTTTACATTTGATTTTGAGACACTGATCACAACTTGCTTTTTCATTTCCACCACTAACAAGAAAACAAGATAACAAAACAATGTAAAATCTTAAACTCTGTCACTGTAGTTTGTTTGGTTTGCTCTCTTTTATCATCTTCTACCCAACTCATTGTTGTTTGGTGCTTTGTGAGAATTTTTTATTATGGAAAAAACCCCAGTAAAGTCACAAAAATGGGCTCTGCAAATGCTGTAATTTTGGAATAACAAACCCCTAGAGAAAAAACATACTAGAAAATAGTGTTTCCCATCCCACTTTCCATTTTCCAAGTATCCCAGATGCATGAAATCCTTAAACCCCACACCCTACAAGAAAGAATTAATGAAGAAAATGCTCTTAGCATTTTTGCCTAATGTTTCTACTTCATGAGCTGTCATGAACACATGGAGTGAGGCTAATGCTTCAAACTGTTTCCTTGAGATTGTTTGATTTGATTTTTAAGCATCTTTGCTTCTTACTTGCAATAGGGAAATATTCCAATCATCTCCTTTCTGAAAAGAAAAGTCACCAAATGAGTGGTCTGGGACCCCACAGCCTTCCTTTGTGTTCCCTTAAAATGTGGATGGTGACTAGCACAGCACAGAGAGAGGGCCAAATGACAGCTGGAGAAACCTGTACTGCTAAATCAAGCTCAAAGTTTATTTAATCTTCTCTGTTTAAAGTCTGAGTGCATCTCTGAAAACATACACGGATGCTTGCAAGCATCAAATATGTCTTAGCAAACTATTTAAAAGAGGTATGGCCAGCCTTCCTTATCACCAGAACCTCACACCAGCATCCTCACCCAGCTCCAAGCACTGACCTGCACTGCTTAAAGAGAAACCCCAGGCACAGAGATCATTCGACAGGAAAGGGATGACATGAGCTCTCATGAACCATGCCCTGGTACCACAAGTGATTTCACCATGGGAGCTGGCACAAGGGACCCTTTCAGATGTTCATCATCTGCATAAGCCCAGCTGTACAGGGAGGTAGGGATTAACAGACAATTCCAGGAGGACTTCCTGCAAAGGGCTCAGCAGCTCCATCCATCTCCACCCTTATCAACAAAAGAAGTTTTCAACAACTTTGAGTTCCTCTGCTCCAAAGTTTCTTCTGTTCACACACTGTTTCTTCTGCAGAGGAATCCTGGCAACCCACTCTCTGTGGTGGGTTACAAGCAAAGCAAACCAAATCTGACTGCCTTACTCTTTACAAGGCTCACAAGACATTTTACACTGACAGCTAATGCATTACCTTTTCCACAGAGGTCATCTTCTGTGTTTTCCTCCTAACACATGGCTAATAAGAGCATTTAACACCCATCACTGGCTCACTCATAAGCTTTTCGCTGCATACTAATTTTTCCTTCACTTCAACACAAGTGACATGACCTTCAACCTTATTTTCCACCTGCAAGTCCACTGGGTGTTCTCCATCTGCTTACAGCATCATTAATCAATTTAAAACAAATAAACACAAACAAACAAACAAAAAAAACCCCACAAAATCCAGACTACAAAAATTCTTCGCTAACAGAGCCAGGGATAGGTCACATGAGAGCCACTTTAGAGAAACTGAATTTGTGGTCTAATGTATATATCATGACTAAGCCAAGGAAACCACAATCAATAACAGGTTATGTTCAACTGAAGTTTCTTGGCAACAGCTGCATGAAAAACGTTAGGGCTTCTCTCCCCTTTGTTTTCCTGTATCTTTCAGTAATCCCTGGTCACTGCCAGAACTTCTACAGAACTCGTGTGTTCTGCTGGAAGCCTGCACACTGGTAATCTGTGAAAATTTCTGCTCGTATTTTGTCAGTGAATTTAAGGAGATCAGTTACACTGCAAGTCACTTGCTGCATCCATCTTCCCTAATTGTCTTGAACTGCAGGAGAAATGGACCATTTCAAATTGATCAAATCCTCAACATTCTCTTTTTGCTATTTCATTCATCCCCAACTTAGCCTCCAGTCACAGTTAAAAACAGCACTCTGAAAACATTTGCATCAGACAATGGATGGTCACAGAGAAATGGATGCAAGAGCATGAAAGAATTATTCACCTGCTAATTGGGTGGTTAAGCATAACTATTCCATAATAAAACACCACCAAGACATAAGTGCACATAAGGAAATTAACTCTGGGTACTCACTTTAGGTAATTATTACAGACTAACTGTCCACAATGAAATGAATTGTAGGAAGGAAGGTAGGTAGTAAAATTCAAGTCATGCAAAACTCTGCTTTATGCATATTATCATTCTAAATTCCTACAGAATATCTTTATTTGGCTTCACTTGTAAATGTCATCTTAAACTTACACAGTACAAACCAGGTTTGAACCCTCTTAATGCCATGTAGGTAGTGTTTATGAAAGAAAATTGTCAGGAACAGATTTATTCCAGTAAAAGAAGGACCAGCATAGTTTAATAGGACAGGAAAGCAAATCAATATATTAACATCACAAGTATCAAGGTGCAGAAATTAAAGATTTATTTAAGGTAAGAAAAAAATATCTTCACAGTGAAACTAGTTTTTGTGAGCACCAGTTAAATATTGGTTCAAAGCAAATCCATATCCATTGCAGATTAGAATAGCTAATTTTTAAATCTTCAGTCAACCCTTCTGAGAGTCACTGCTTGCCTTCAAGTACATTTATTTGAGCAGTTAACTCCAAAAAGTTTAAAGGATGCTGCTTCAAAAGAGGTTTTAGAGAACTTTAAAACAAATTGTATCTGTTATTCTTGACTATTTTTAAAAAAAACCAACCAAATCAATTTACTTAGGTGACAAATTCAACCCCTAATTAGGGAAACAGCTGGAAAGAACACTGCCATAAGAAATTTCAACTGGATACAAGAATTCCTGCAAATTTTTGTTTTGCTATAGCAGGAAGTAAAGATCATGGATGGGGAAAAGTCATTCCTCAGCATGACATCCTAATGAAAAAGAGAATTTCAGTGTGCATACAGTCTTGTCATCCAATCAGTTGATTTCTTTGAAAAACAAAACTAGCAGAAATCATCCTGTAAAAACTTCTGCAACTTAACTACTCTCAAATGGAACACTTCACAAAAAAAGGAATTAACCCACAACCAAAATAAAACAAACCCCCACCCCCCCAAAGCACACACAACCACCACCACTCCAGTGCATAAAATAATCCTTAACAAAGCAGAAAGTAGAGGATGACTGATGCACCAGTCACTTTGATAACACCTGATGAATGCTTATGCCACCATGTCTGAAGCTTTAAGTGGCATCTCTTCAAGGAAACAACCACGGCATCTGTCCCTTCTCAAAGAGCAGTGGGAAGTCATTCACATCACACCATACATATCTCCAGCAGCAAGAAGGGTGGGTGACACTTTTCCAAGATGTCAAACTAGCACTTGACTAGCAAGTCATTGAAGCCACTTCAAGTAGTCAAAATATCTAAATTGCAACAGAAAATAGATCAAAAAAGCACTAATAAGTAGCCAGTTTACAAAACAGGACCATTACCATCTACAGACTATCAGAGCTCTTAGTTCAAGGAAAAAAGCAACACAAAACAAACCCCATTATTTTCAGTTTGTTAACTCACGTGATTTTCTGTCAGAAATACATTGGCTTCCTTCAGGTACTGCATAAATATCAACAGTTTATGAAAGCTAAATCTCCGGTATAGAAAGGATCAAACAAATCTGAAAGCCTACTTTCTGGAAGATTTCATAAAATCATAAAAGGTGCGCCTGAAATAGCATTTGTCCCCAAAAGTTAACTAACTGTATCTGAAAACTTCACAGTAGACACACTCTGCTCTTCAAACCTTCAACTGAATGAAATCTCAATTATTTCCGAATCTTTTTTCTGTTGCACAAGTGTTCCAATGAGAAAGTTTTTCTAGTGTTCAGTTGCATGACTGTGCCAATGAGAAAGTTTTCCCAGTGTTTGACCTGATTTTCCACTGTAGATAACAGAAGTTCCAAGTCTGTAAACTTAAAAATACAAGAAAACATTTAGTTCCTTTCCCGATACTCTCTTCTTTTCTGACATTCAAGATAGGAATGATTCTAGCGCCAGTGAATGCAATATAAGTTTTGCTTCACATTTTGAGAAAGTGAGAACTTTACTAGTTGTCTTTTCATTAAAACACACTTGTAATGTTTGATCCTTCTATGCCTTGGGAAATATTAAAAGTATCATTTTGCCTCTTCATGAAACTTGTTCTTATTTTTTACTTCCTTCTAATTTTACCAACTGCACCACCCTTTCCTGCACATAACATAGCAGGCACATGTCCTGATTCTCACCCTCAGTCCATTGCTTCTTTACAATTCCTGCCAACATCTCGAGCGTCACCTCCCTCTACTTCCTCTTGTTGATAGTTTTAGGGTTTTTTACGATTTATAGAATAACCTATCTTGAAAAAGACCTTTAAGATCATTGAGTCCAACAGTTAATCTAACACTATCAAGTCCACCATTAACCATGTCCTTTAGTGACACACCTATGAATCTTTTATATACTTCCAGGAGTGGTGGTGCCACCAATTCCCTGGGCAGCCCATTCCAGAGCTTGACAGCATTTTCAGTGAAGAAATTTTTCCTAATATAAACCAAGAGTTTTCCTGACCCTAGGCAATCCATCAGTACCACTTGTGTCTGTCTAGGATCAGGCAAAGAGCCAATTACAAACCACATTAATGTCAAAAATATATACAAAATCACACTGGCAGGTAAAAGTCCAGCACAGAGAAAGCTTAAGTTACAAGGCTTCTCCTGACAACATGCAGTAATTTTGAAAGTAGTTCAAATAACCTTGCAGCTACTATTCTCTGTGTGTCCTCCTAAGGGAATTGGCACAGCATAACTCATACTGATTTCACACCTCAGCTTTGTGTGAATCCTCCTCCTAGGGGTTCAGCTATCTGTGATTCAAGGCCTAGTTTTGACACAGCAGAACTGTGTAACCTTGAATGGAGCTTCTAAGGAAACTGCCAGCTTGCAAGAAAGCTATGCAACAATACTCAGACTAGAGCCATGATAGACAGGAATGGTAAATCTGCAGCTAGACATAAGATCCTAAGCTGTTAGCAGTTCAAGGACTCAAAAAAAAAATAAAAAAGAAAATAAAAAAAAGAGATACACAAAAAGCTGTGGAAAAAACCCAGCAATACTGACAAAGAGTCCATCCAAGGCACAATAGAAGTGAACTTTCCCCAATCCTGATGACTGCCAGGCCAGCAATGGTGCCAGGATGAGTGTGGCCACAGCTGGAGATCTGGGTTCCACAGTGAAAGAACAAGATGGACATAGTGGAGAGAGCCCAGCAAAGGGCCATGAGGATAATGAAGGGATGGGAGCACCTCACATAAGAGGAAGGAGAACTAGGACTGTTCAGCCTCGAGAACAGAAGGCTTGGGGGGAAATTACTAACATCCACAAATACTTGAAGAGAGGGCACACAGAGTGTGCAGCTGGCCTCTCTCCAGTCATGCCCAGTGACTAGACCAGATGTGATAGGCACAACACGAAACACCGTGGCTCTTTCTGAGGATCAGGAAACACTTTTTGTACTGTGAGGGTGACCAAGCACTGGCACAAGTTGCCCAGGGAAGTTGCAGTTTCCCTTCCTGGAGAAATTCATAAACCACCCAGACACAGTTCTGGGTGACTGGCTCTAAGTGGCCATGAAAATGGGAAATTGGACCAAATGACTTCCAGAGGTGCCTTCCAACCTTGGCTGTCCTGTGAGGTTGTGAAGCAGGTGTCTTAGAAAAGTATGTCAGTGCTTTGCCTGGTTGCTAGTCAGCTACCACACTTCTCAGTCAGTAAATAACAGTTTTAAAATTATGTGTATCTTATTTTTATAGTCTCTTTGTGCACAGTAAAGGGTGAACAAAGTGGCCAAGGGAACATTACAGCAAAATGCATTAGCTTCTCCCCACAGGGGTCATTAACAGGAGCTCCATCTAACACAATCCACACTGCCAACCAAATTCACTGAATAGTTTAAAAAATTCTGTGGTTATGAATGCACTGATGAAATCAGAAAGTTCATACATAATAAGTTCCCATGAACCAGACATTTCAGCTTTGAGTGCAAAAAACTGAAATACCATTTCCCTTACTAGTCCATGAAAAACACTAGTTAATCACCAGAATAGTACTTTTCCAATTAACTTATCCTTGCAATCTATTTTATTTAATGTTGCAGTTTTTATTACATACTGTTTTGAGTTGATGGGGAAGCACTGCATCAGCTTATTCAGGTATCTCCTCCTTGAATCCACAGTTGAACATAATTCATAAATAGGACTAATACAATTCTACACACTAAAAAATATTTTCTTGTATAATCACTTTCATGTCATTATTTGCACTTAAAATAATTACAGAAGCAAGACAATATTTAACTCAAAACTAAGGGATAATCTCAAAAACATTTAAATATTTTCATGCCTTTTTGTGTGTATTTATTTTAAATCAGCCATTATTACAAATCTATGTTCAAAGATGACGTTTTAGTCTCGTGTTTCTAATTATAAGCTGCTTCTGACATTTCAAACTGCAGTTACAACCTGCATATAATGAACATTTATTCTGCCTCATCTCCCAGTCCTTGATAGAGACAGATACAAAGTAGCATGTGAAGAAAAAGTGACTTCCTAGCACAGGTCACCAATTTCTTCATTTCTGACTACTCTGCAGTCCTAACCTAATTGTTTCTTACAGAAGATAAGGTTTTGATGGATAGGAAAAGGAAGGATTGTAATTTTTCCTATAAGTTGCACATGATCTTTTAAGATATAAAATCAAAACTAACAGAAATATTTATTTGGAATCTCTAGTGAAGTTAGCATGACTGCTTATGTCACGAAGAGAAGCAAAATTAAAATTACAGATAGTCAGGCACCACTTAACTTAGATGAAAGGCCAAAGAGACTCTTCCTAAATGCAGAGAAAATTATAGGTGCCTTAAAGATTTCTCTTTGATCTTTCTTGATTGTGGCCACCTCCAGCATATACTGTCATCCCCAACATAAAGAGCTGACATTGTATTTTATACATCTCCAAAATCATACACACAAAAAAAAAATTAAAATTAAGCTTTGGTACAGCCATTTTTTTCAGTTTTTTCCATGCAAGTGAAGCCGGGACTCAGCCCAGATCTTAAATGTAAGCTTAAAATTGAAAGCTTTCTGTGAGTTTAAAAAGAACATCCCCAAGAAGTTGCAAGCTGCCCGCAATCCCTCACAGAGGACTAGACCCTACTTAAAACATTCTGACAGGCAGGTTACACCAATTTTCTATTTCCCTTCCCTCACTCTTCTCCTTCATCTACACACTCTTTCCAAATAAATAATTTCATGGATTTTTACAGATTTTCTTTTCTTCCTCCTTTCTTTGATCACTCTACAAAGATGAGCCTGCCTGGCCAAATGTCTGGCAAGATCCCCAAGTCATTTTCTGTGTTTTTCAGTGAACTCTAATGATCCCATAAAACTTGCACCATAAATTAAAAGCCAAGTAAATGCATCTGCTTTTATCAACACATGATGTACCAGGCCACCACTTGCACCAGGAGTATACAAATGATGTGAAACTCTATCAGCTCAAAAACGCAATGGTAACAGCAGCAGCAATTAGTGGAAAACCAAATAAGAAACAGCTGTCTATATTACTGAGCACACTGTTAGCTGCAGGTTATTCATTTGTCCATATTTCTGAGGATTTTACTGGCAATTACTTCAAAGTGCCAGTCACAGTCCTCACATAATGGTACACTTATTACCTTACTGCAGATATTGTACAAGATATTTTTAATTCAACAAGCCAGTTCTGCCTTTTTCACAATACTCAGTTGATTCTGGCAGAGTTCTTCTAGATGGCGACCAACATTAGCAATCCTAGTCCTTCACATTATGCTGAGCCAGAGTGGCAAGCATTACTAAAGACAACAGGGTTGCCAGAAGGCTCTAGACAACATAAAGCAAAAGGAGAAACTTTCTCAAGGAAGCAGTCAAAAAAGAATCAGAAATTAATTCTGGGACTGCCGCTGTCCAAGCTGCAACCTAAAGCCAAATTATTGGCTTTTTCCACCTTTGCCTTGTGAGAAGGATGCCTTGCCCTCTCCACATGCACACCTCTGCCTGATGACTGACAATCCAAGCAACTCTTAGTGATCAATTCATAGGAGAAAATTACAGAAGGCAGTAGATTAGAAAATCATGGATTAATTGCCCAAACAGTTCCCCAGCTCAGTCTTTTACACAAACTTTTCTTACCTAGAGCTCACCTGCTTCCCATTTGTCCCCTGTTCAACTAAAGGGAATCTGACTCAGTACTACTCCAACTCTCCGTAACAGCCACTTGCTTCCAGACTTTGCTGAGCCACTTTGCAATCACTAGCAAATAACGCTGTGGGTATTCCCCCTGTGTCAATCACACAATATTGACAAGAAATGAGAAATCAAAGTCACACAGCCGAGAATCACTGCTTAGCCATAAGAGATTGGTCTAGCCAATAATCCTCTTAGTGACCCATCCCGAGGTGCTTCTTGCACTGCCTTCAGTCAGGCTACCAGAGAAGCTGGCAGACATTTCATTTCCAGCTTTGGCTGGCAAAGTAGGAATGGTTAGTGGAAACAATAGGGCGGGGGCAGGACAGCAAGGTAAGTTAGGAGAGGAATCTCCTTCTGCTCGGACCAGCTCCTATACATAACGAGGCTCACAATGAAAGAAAGGGCTTTGATGTCGCAGGACACCACAGTATGACCCAGGTAAAGCAGGCGATCGCTGCGAACGGGAGGGAGCGCAGGATGTGCCTCAACAGGGGAGCGGAACAAGCGGCTCGGGACGCGCGTCCCATCCCACACAGCCTCCGGCATCCCGCGGGGAGGATGCCCCTCACCGGGGGAGCGGCCCGGCAGTCTCGGGATGCGCGTCCCGCCCCGCACAGCCTCCGGCAT
>QUSF01000003.1:41317626-41332417 GCA_003676055.1 Chloebia gouldiae
CCCGCTCCCGGACCCCCGGCCCCGCTCCCGGACCCCCGGCCCCGCTCGCCGCCCGCAGCGTCACCGCCGCCCGCGGAGGTCGCGGGTGGGTTAATGGGACCAAGACCGGGTCGGTACCGGGACTTCTATACTGGTCCCTTGCATGGAATCGGTTAACAGGGACTGACACAGAAACGTCATTATTGGGCAAATCCCACCGTTTTTGCAGGCCGAGAGTGGAACTGCCCAGGAAGTTTGCTTAGGCACACCCTTCACATAATCATTTTCTTAAGAAAATCAATGGGAATTGGGTTTTTACTGCATCAATCAGCATTTAAGTATCAGAGAGAAATGGAGAAGTACTGGTTAAATTTCCCAGTAAAGCGACTCACAATATAACATTTCCATTCCTGTCTGTAGCATGTACAGTCCCTGTCCTGGCTAATTTTTGCTGTCCGAATGGTATCCAAGCACCTGCCCTGAAATTCACTCCAAGCACTGCACTCAGCCACGGCAGACACTAGAGGTTTAGTATTTCTGCATCCTCACAGCTGTGATTCAGCAAAGCATTCCAGCTTATTCACCAAAACACTTGGGCATGTGCTAGTTTTTAAGCATGCATATGGCTCCCCTTATCCCTGTATAGCATCTTTCTGGGCTACAAATGCCACTTTCAGACCTACCTTTCTCTGAGAAGCCAGGCTGTTTGAGGACTGCACACCACTTGGAAGATGAATGTGTCCTGGGTCAAAGCTAGATGGCAACTTCACAACTGTGTAGCATTTGCAGCATAAAAGGGCAAGCAGGAGCAAATTTACACAACTTCATTTGCTTAAAGACAGCAACTACAGTTGGCTGATTAATGGGAGGCAACAGGAGGGTCTTCAACGACTCAAATGTGAATATAAACTGAATAATAGCCTCTCTCTACCAACAACTAGCAACACTGGCAACTGCACCAGCAGAGGACACTTCAGTTCCAAAAGCAGAACCCCTCAGACCATCTACTTTGCAGGTTTTGCTGTCAGGCATCTTGCAAAAAGACTGAAAATACTTAGCCACCCTAAAGCTTTACACTGCAGTTTTTAGGAGAAAATATGGAGTTACACGTTTGAGTCACAAATGCCTAAACCACCAGTTACCATTTTCACATCGGCCTTGGCACAGCTCTTTGTAGACATGTATCCTTCACCCTCCAGTAACTTCCTGCTTACCTAAAGTCACCCTTCCAATGAGATTCTCTACAGCAGGTTATATTAAATTTTAGATTGGATGTTTATGTGAAGTGTTGCTGACTAATGGTTGCACAGGAACCATAATGCTGACCACTGGCTATCTCACATTCAAATTTCACCACTCTAACCATCCATTAACAGGGTGTTTTTGTTTTTGCACGGAGTCTAATAGAGGAATTTAAAACATTAAAATAATAAATCAAGGAAAAGGGAAGCTATGACAGCATGATAAACTACCAATGCCTACAAAATACCCTGTGCATGCACAGAGATAGAAAGGAATGTAATAGGAAAACACTTGAGAATGCTGTCAGGCAACCAGTGAATTGCAATACCTAGAAAGAGCAGTTCCAACGATCTATAGCAAACAAGGCAAACAAGCCAGATCGAACTGCCAGTCTAGACCCTTTTTCAATCTGGCCTCACTGTTTTATTCTTTCAAACTCAGCAAGGCACTTAATCTCTTTATATCCAAAACACTATTTAGCCCACCTTGTGAAGGCAAATCAACAATTGTGATATATAAGTGATAGCTGCCATAGAAAAGTCTCCTTAAAACCAGCACTGAACAGAGACCAGCACAATGTGCACCCCATTAGATTCGCTCTGTATAGAGAGCTCTAGGCTTTGGCACACTGCTAAGAAGATAGTTTTTCTGTTCAAATTGCAAATACCCAATCTCTTGGGCAGAATTAGTTCACCATAATTCACCTTACTTCAGTGCTTCAAACTGGGGTACCTTTAAACACCCTGGTTTAGAAAAATCTCTGCCCAAAGATTAGGAAATGGACAGTTAAGCATGATAGCTCAGCTGCATGCTGGCTACTGAGCTACACAAACTGATAATGCTCTTCACATGCATATTAAGGATTGCCTTTTGAATGTTATTAACAGCTTTCTTGAATACTTTTAACTTGAGTGATACACAGTTTGTGTTCTATCATGCTAGCTCTGGAAAGCTGTTTATCACATGCCTGAGTTTTTTCCATAAACTTATCCTTAAAGATATTAGGTATCCAACCTCCAATTCAGCTTAGCAATACCAACACATATATCTGCAGACACTGAATTTACATGCAAAGGATTCATACTGGATTGTGGTCTCAGTTTGGGAACACCAGTACTGAATACCAAAGCTAACAGAGTTACGCCCTGTTTCAGAAACACTCCCTGTTCTTTTAAATGGAAATGCAATTGTCCCAAACACAGCGAATACACCTGCTCTACTAAAGACTATTTTAAGGCTATTTGAAGCTTTCCAGTAATGTGCATTTGAACTCCACAGACCAAAATACATTACCTTTTCCTCATTTGAATAGCTAGATCGATCAGACTTACACCACCTGAAATTTCAAGGAATCAAGAACAAACTTGAGAAGTGCCATCCCAAAAGAGTTTTTTTCATCTGAAAGTAGTTACAACCCCAAAGAAAAATGTTGGGTTTTGTTTGTTACACCCTCCCCAAGTCTGGTCGTATGTTGCTGCTATTGAAGGGCAAGAAAGTTTCCATTTTATTCTACCTACTTCCCTGCCTTAAAAAGAAAAAAAAATAATCACATAAATTCTTGCAGTTGCTGCAAGAAGAAAAGTTCCACAAGCTACTGGATTCTGTAAACTGCTTACTGTCAGGTATTTCAGCAGCATAGAAAAAACAGAACAGCAGTAACTGAATAGTCAGCTCACATGTGTGGAAATTGAAACCTCCAAGCTATTCTGGGAGCAATGCTCTGTTTTCTGTAACATTTCTGCATGATCACAAGAGAAAGCATGCTCTTTGCTGGAGAGGCTATGATTACATGCATGTCCGTACACCTTCTGTTACAGCTGAGTCCCTGCTTATTAAACAGAGCATCTGAGGCTCAACTGCAACACAAGCGAAATAAAACACCTTCAGGATGAAAGCAGTTAACCTGGCACTGCCAGCAAAACACATGGAGCATTTCTAAATTGCAATTGCTATCTCTCCAAAGGATGTCACCAGTTTCCCTGTTTATCCAACACATTTACTCTTCTTTAAGGCAGGTAAGAGAGTCCTCCCCCTACCTTGTACACGTCGAGTAGAGAGGGCTTAAAGCAGAGCAATGTAACAAATTTGACTTGAAAGTACTTCAGGTGGACCAGTGAAAACAAGATCCAGTTGCAAAGTTACCTAACTGAGCTCGTACTGCACAACTACAGCCAGTTGTGTAACAAACCTCAGGACAATTTTACAGCTCTTAATCAGGCAAAACTCCCCGCTGATTTCCACGAGGGAGCTCTAATCAATCAAAAGCTCTGAGAACTGATTCCGGTTTTCTCCTTTTTAATGAAAAGGTTTATTTTGAGCTATGAGAACATCAGATTATATGAACTCGGCAAACCCATAGCGCTCACTTTACCGGCATAAGGAAATCGTCCTGTGTTTTAACCTACCAACTGTATTTGGTAGTGTACAGGAAAAAAAGTAACAACACTGAATTGACATAGAAAAATTTCACAAATAACAGAGTTGTTCTCCTGACAGGTAAAAGATGGAATAGACAGAGGGAGATCCGCGGCTCTTTAATTAAACACCATGCCCTTCGGGCGAACGGGGAGGACCAGAGTCCCCGCCCGGGTTCCTCCCTGAAGTTGCGCCGCTCCCCGCGGCAGCCGGGAAGAGAATCCCCCCGCGATGAGCCCGCAAGTGACCGGCGGGGGTCCCGCGAGCATCCCGAAACGGCGCAGGGAAGAACCTGCCGGAGCGGCGGCACCGGGGGTCGGAGGGAGGCGGGCGGGATGCGAGGCGCCCGCTCCACGTGCGCTGCCTCCGCGCCCGCACCGCCGGCCGGAGCGACAGAGCCCGGCGCGCCCGTCCCGCCGCCGCCCGGCCCCGAGTCCCCGCAGGTGCGCCGGCCGCCCCTACCTGCCCGCCGGCGGCAGCAGCGACGAGCCCCCTTCTACCGCGCCGGGTCCCCGTCAGCGGTCGGCGGGAGAGCAGGAGCGCCGTCCCGCCGGCAGGGCAAGCCCCATGTGAAGAGGAGCGAGGGAGCCCGGCGGCTCCACCGGCGCGGCCGAGGGGAGGGGACGCGGCGGAGGCGGAGGGCGGGACGCGCCCGGCGCTGCCCCCGCGCGGAGCCGCCCCGGCCCCGGCCGCGCCGGAGGCGCCGGGCCCCGGCAGCGCCCCCTGCGGGGAGCGGCGGGCACGGAAGGCGCCGGGCGCGCTGCGGGCTCCGGGGCAGCTCCTGCCCTCCCTGCGGGAACCCCCGGCGCCCCTCGAGAGCCCCTCCAGCACGTCGGGCAGCAGATGCAGTTTGCTTGTACCGTAAGTAAGTCCAACCAGTGTTTCCAGTGAGTTAAACATTGTGGTGAATTCGGGCTATAACATCCACATGCCGGCAGAATTGAAAATGCATCGGGGCCCACAAGATAAGGAGGCAGCAGTGCCAGCCTGAGAAACAAGCTCGGATGGCTGCTGTGGGACCATTGCTTCTCCTGGCATCGGGGCCCTTGCTGACTCTGCAGTGCCTCCCTTAATGTCCTAACGGGGAGAAGGGATAGGATGGCCGCAACTAAGGAAAAAGAGAGTTCTTACAGTTAAAACACGGCACAAGGACTTGGGATATCAGGATTCACTCTTTGACTTTGCCCACCCATGGCAGCCACTCAGTTCTTGATCTGCCGAGCAACTGTGGTGATGCCGAAGTGAGTTCTTGTTAAAAGTTTGGCTGGCTTCCCAGAAATCCTGAGATTATGCAGAGAATTGGATTCATACTTGTCAGTTAAACAAGTGCCCAAATATTTGCAGAATATGGCATCTTTGTGTCATAGCTCCCCATCTCTATTATCAAATCCCCCTCCTTACCTCACAAGAATCTGATGAAGACCTATCTGAGGCACAATGATTTCAAAATGACAGAGCTCCCAAAGCATATCCACTAAGAGATAGATGGTGCAGTTTTATCCCATTCTCCTCCAAACAGGCATAAAGATATAAAGACAAAATATTTTGAAAAGAAGATATCTCCAGGGATGCAATTTTTTCAGGAAAGGAAAGGAGTGAGAGACAGAAAGCAGTCAGTGTGTGCTGTGAATTTGATGCCAGGTTTTGCTGAGCTGGCAAACCCTGGACTACTGCTCCTGACACTGTGAGGTGTGAAACACAGAACAGGCAGGCAAACACATTTGCTAACCAAAACCAGCAACACTCATCATAAGTCTTCCAAATTAAAAATTTTAAGAGACACCTCTTGAGGTATAGCTGAAGTCCTCTGTCAGAACCCCATGACTCTCTAATTAGAGACTTCAACATGATACTGGTTCAAATGTTAAAACTATACACAGTAAACCTGATATTTTTTTCACATTGTTGATAAAGTGCAAAAAACAGCAGCATTTAACTGAGGACATTATGCAAAAAATCCTGCTGATCAGTAATTTGTTCACCTCATTAAGAACAAAAGTCATTCTATTTATGCACTCACAGAAATAAACTTATTTTATGGTACAGTGAGAACTATACATCTAAACTCATCTAAATATAATAAATATTATGATTTCCCTTGTCTTTTCTGCTTACCTCTTCTCTGCTACTGTTTTGTAAAGCTGTGATTTTTCTTTCCTTATGTACCAGTACTTAATAGCATAACCATAAAGGTACTCAAGTTCTCCAGGAAGCCAAGATTTCCCTTGATTTTACTTGGATGTCACAAGTCTTTAGCTTAATAGCAGCAGGAGCATATTGAACAGATATGCACAGGTGAAGCCTCCAGGGAAAATCTGTGAATTAATACAAAGGCAGGTTGTGCTGTCCCAGAATAACTACTGGGCAAGGCTGCTTGGCTCCCAGACGCTGCGTGCTGTGTCAGGGCTGGGAGCTGGGACAGCACACTGCCACTGCTTCCTGCTAGTGGGACACAGCCTCTTGCACAGCAGGATGCTGGATGTTGTGCTCAGCTCTCTAGAAAACAGCCAGAAACACAGAATGCCCTGCAGGAATAAGGGAGACCTCATGCATCTGTGGCTTTGGCAGGACTTTCACAGAACGTGTTTGTGGTCTAGCTGTAGGCTGGAGCCTGCCCCTGTGGTGACCTGCAGTAGGGGGCTGCGAGAAGGAAGGAGCAGGGTCTAACCTCCATCTGTGTTTGTCTGAGTCCAGATGAACATAAAGAGGAAGATTTCTGTTCACTATCTTACACTCCAGCACTAGAAAAATACTTCTCATTCTGAGGCACAGATCAAATAAGGGCTTTGAATATCATCCTGCAGTTATGTGCCCACACAGCTACTTGCCTCGACGTCCCCTCTGCTTGCTAATATTACCAGCTTGTATTGCTAAATCTCCCTTAAAAGGGCAGAGAGCTGCTGTAAATTAGGACAGAACTGCTCAAAGTACCTGAGTCCTCCTGCGGGTGGCATCAGAATGTCTTCAGTAGACCAAGGCATGCCGAAGAAAGAGAAGAGGGATGATACTCCTGCTTGCCAACTGCTAGAATGATTACAGTGCGAGTGCTGCTAAGAAGCTCACATAAATCAGCAGATCTTTAAATTAAAAGGATGATTTAAGGTAGTAAGAATTAGCATCACTCCATCAGCCCTTTAAATTCTGACAAAGAAACCTTTATTAAACATCACAGCCAAGCTCTGTACAGGTTACAGTTATCACAAGAGGAAAATGCACATGCAGGGTTTAAACTTGCAGCCTCTACAGCTTCAGCAAAAAGATAACATTATCACCACCAAAAGTACTTTCATACTTTTTCATGTAAGCCTCAAGGAGTCATTTACAAATTGATGAACATAAATGAATCACCACAGTTGCCCAACAGGATGCAGAAAGGTTAAGTGTAGCCAGGATAACAAAGCTACAGATGCAACCAGAGCAGGGTTGTTCAGTGTTTTTAAACTGTTGTTTAAACTGTTTTTAAACTGTTGTGTTGCAATTGTTTCTAGTACCTATAGGGATCAGGAAAGACCTTATCACACTGAGACAGGTCAGTGTATACTCCCAAGCCAATATACATTTTGGAAACATTCAAATGCTATGGGTCTAACTACTGAGAAAATGCCTGTCTTACCTGTAGAGTATCTTGTGCTCATTTTAGAATACATTTTTTCAGAATTTGATCATGCCTTGTACTGCTCAGTTGCCCATATGATTAAATTGCACTGCCTGAAACCTTAATCACAACAAACCTTAATTAACTTGTGTCCAGCAGCCACCATCAGTTGTAAAAGGAGGAAAGCGTGACCTTCAAAAACACATTAGAGAAAATATTTCTTTCTTTTTTGTCTCTTTTTTTTTCTTCCTCTGCTTTGAAAACATTTTAGGTGATCTAAGTTGGTGTTTGTTGCCACAAGCATTGATCTGCTCACCTGACATTGATCTATTCATCTGACTTTCTTGCCAGAAAATGTGATTTTGCTGAGGAACTTCATTGGCACTGTTGCTTGCAGAAGGCCTGAATTAATTTCATTAGAGACTGAATACTTGATCTCTACAACAAGTAGTGTGGTGGGACCCTTCTGTTTATTAAAGGTTAGGTATGTGAAAGAAGTCTGAAGTTCAAATCATCTGCCCTCTGAAAAACTAGGTTATTTCTGGGTATTTCCAATAAAAGAAATCCCATATGTTTCCCTAAAACTCATCTCTGATTTGTACTGATAGAGGATCATTTCCAGTTTATCATTTTCTTCCATTAATTTATTCTTAACAAAGTTAGTATCAAAAGAAAGCAAGATTTGTTCTCATGAGATTTAGAGTTATGAGTCTGTGTGTACAATAGTCATCACAGAGAATGAGTGTTTTTTTTCTTTTCAGCAGTGATGCTATTCTTAGTTTTGTATGTGGTCCTTATGTGTGTTGTAGATAGGCACAATAGATACACATTGGCAGCTTTGATCATACTCAGAGATGGGCTGATCTCCCAGTGCAGGAAATTATCCTAAAACACTCATCATGTTGGCAGCAGAATTTTAACCAATAGTTCCCAAGAGTTTCTGCCAGCACGTTGTTGCCTTTAGAGAATTCAGAGCTACTAAACATATTAGAGGAAATGAGAAAGACACAGGAATTATATATTAAAAAACCCAAACCCACAACAACAACAACAAAATCTACTATTATAGGCTACAACTTCATAGCCCAAAGGTTTTAGAAATCATTCAGGCCGTTGTGTGATGTGTGGCACTATCTGAACCCTCACACTGGACTCTTGGCTTCAATCCATGCTCACCCAGTGGTCCCTTAGCACCTTGTGATACTGAAAATCAATAAAGCTGGCACCACTGCTGACACTAGGATGTGGTATTGAGTAGTGTGACAAGACAAAGTACACATTAGCCTGAAGGCAGGGCTGTTCTTTGTAGCAAAAGAAAGCTAAGTGATACAATCTCTTGCTGCCTGCCACTGCTAGGTCACAGTCACTTATACCACGGCATGACTGTGGGGAGCCTGAGTAGTGCCCAGCAGCTTCCATGAAACAAGAGATATCCAAAGCAAGACAATCATAAGCAATAACTGATGCAGAAATTGATTCCAGCAACTTTTCAAGACCATATTATCTCCAATGCCACCTGCTGAGCTATCTGACATCTCTGGGAATTGACACCAAGTGAAAGAATGTGAAAAAGATAAAGATATCTTTGTTTCTCTACAAGATTTCCTTCTTGAAGAAAATTAGTTAAAAAGGAAAATGATCAAAGAAAATAATAAGGTTGAAGATTCTGAGGCACACAGAATCACCTCACCTTTACCTACCCAGCATGCTAGGGGAACCTCCTGCCATTGTGCCATGGGTGGTACTATTTCCCTTCCTCGGTGGATTCATCCCTTTTGTGCAGTCTCACAGTCCTGCTTAGTGACATCAAATTGATCAACAGAGAAAACAGTAAAAATAATCCTACCTCCAAATAAAAACATTTGTCACTGCCCAAAACTTAAAAAAGGAAAACTGAATCCTCCCTCATCCTCTCCAGAAAAGTGACAGGGGACTTCTCATGGCTTATGACAGTGGTCACCAGTGACACCAGAGAGCATCCTGTAGCAATGCAATGGAACTGAAGTGCAATGAAAGTAAATGAAGTGCAATGTCGAGCTTTATGATTTCAGTACCTGTCTATGTGTTTCTGGCCTGGTTAATTTTTGAAGCTCAGCAGAAATCAGAGTAAGAAGACAATCATTCATTTTGCACAACTTGTAGGATTCATGGCCATGTTCGGACTTAATACTGCCTGAAAGAAAGGAGTCCATTACAGAAGGGGAACTATAGCTTCTCTATAGGCTCTGTAATTATAGTCAAAACATATTCAGCAATAGCTACTGTATATTGCAGATAGACAATATTAAGGGCTTGTCTAACTGCAAGTCCCATAGTGCCACACCTCCCATATTTCATGAGTCCTCATGTCATCAGACAAGTAGTTAGGGGAGGCTGTTCCTTCCTGTCACTATGGGATCTTGATTTTGGCTCTATTTGCCCCTGCATGGATCTTGAAGCTCAATACAGGCAGCCAAAATAGTCTTTCACTGGCCAATGGTGTGGTGGTGCAAGACCTATCCCATAAGTATGATGTTGGCAACACTGCAAACTGGCATTGGTCAGGGTGCCACAACCAAACTTTCACAATGTGGGAAGGGATGGAGGATATCAGTTCACAGTGTGCAGAAGGAAGATGTTTGCTGTTTGTTGGTCATGTCTGAACTTAATGTGTGGGAATTTAAAAGACAGTTAAAAAGGTAACCTAGCTGACTAAATATTGTTGGAAAATTAAGACAGATAACAATATCTAGAGAGAGATATAATGCTTTAAAATGGTGTTGCATTATTGAATAAAGTTTTCCTTATAGCAATGGTGAAAATGGGATGAATTATAGTAGGACTTACCTAATATTCTTTAGTGATAAGTTTGCAAGGATATGTTAATATCATTTTCCTGTTACCAGACTTCTCTGTGTTTTGGCAGTCCACAATATTTTTTCTGTGCTTCCTCCACTGTCCCCAGAGCAGAGCTGAGAATGAGAAAAGGTTCCAGTCGAAACTAAGCTGAGAATAATTGGTACATCATAAAATTTTTTCTGAATGAAACATGAAATTTCACCTAGAAACAAAGATTCAATTTAATCAGTTTTTTTTTGTTCATTGGTTAATAAAGGGTAAGGATTACACTTTGGCCATGCTGTTGCCCACATGTGCTTGGCCATTTGCCATTCTGGCTGTTTCTGGACAGATTTTTAGCTACTGTGTATCATGTGCATTTCTATCACTCTGTCAAATAGCAATTGATTACACCAGCCTCATGCTGTTTGCCTTGGAACAAAAAACTCTAAAGCTTGTTGAACAGTAAGAGTCTGTCACTTTCTCTCAACAATTGTCTGAGAGAGAAAAAGCATCTTTTGTTACAAATGGTTTGCTTAAAAACACTTAACTCCTTTTATGCTGAAGTTTCACACACAGCAGGAGACTATTTGTGTTTCAGTAATAAAATTCTATTTTACAGTCTCTACTGTCAAGGTCAAAGGTGGGTTTTTGCTAGGTACCATGGTTCCTGGCAACACTTAAAACCCTGATACCATAGTAGATATTTAATATCCCTTATTCCCTGTATCCTACAGATGGTGATTTTTTATTGGCTTTTATGGGAATATGAACAAGGAGATACTATACCAAATGGGAATTTACCAATAGAAGTAGATTTAGAGCCCTTAAATAGCTTGTTATATTCACCATTTAAAGACATCATTAAACCTGTTCTACATAATAAGGTAATACTTTATGCAGGTAAAAATCAGCTTTTCACCATCACAATGAGAAATTCCTTTTCACATATCCTCTTAGTATCCTCTTACCAAGAAACAGAGGAAAAACATTATTTCAGTATCTTCTAATGCAAAACTAAGACTCCTAATTGCTCTGTACAGCTTTTAATAGAAAAAAGGGGAGACCTTAATGTACCTTAATGATGAATTCCTGTTTATTTATAAGATTCTTTAGTATTTCATGACAGAAGAAGAAGGTTAACTTATCTAACTTGTTCCTACACTCTCTTAGGTTTTGGGTTTTTTGTGGTTTTGTTTTGTTTTGTTTTTAACATCAAAAGCAGCTTTTCTAGGCCAAAATGACCTCTACTGCAACTGTCTCCTAGTCATGCAATTAAACAATGCCATCTTTTTAGCAGTAATAATTATGGAAGCCATTGCTTCCATCTTCTTGCTATGGAAAGCCAGTTGTGATGTCCAGGGTAAACAAAGACAGGCCACAAAGATGGGACTCTGAACAGGAAAATATTTGGCTTCACAACTGGAAGAGAAGGACAAATATCCTGCAGTATTTTCTCTTTTTCATTGTCATATTTAGAAAGCCTTTGAGATTCCCTGCTAAGATGCTGTGGACAAAAGTAGAGGAGAACATAATTTTAACCTCAACCCTTGCAACTAGCAAATCAGAACTAAAATCACTGATGGCTGGCAGGGAGCATTCCCAGACTAGTAACAATGACATGATTTCCTGCTTCTTTCAGTAGCTGACCCAGAAGCAGCCACAGTCTGGTTTTCATTTCTGTATTGTGCAGTGGTATTAGTCTGGTCATCTGAAGTGTTATTATTACATGTTTCAGCTCTTTGCTGCTCACTTTTTAAAGGGACTGCAGGTGTCCAGGAACAGGTAAGAGAAGGCAAATTTCCAATGAAGAAGCTGCTGAATGGGCAGCTTCAGGAGCTCATAGATAAATGCATTAGAAGGAATTATATGAGAAATTCAAGACTAATGAAAAATTAATTTTCTCCTCTCTTATAATATTAGATTTAATTCTGCTAAACTTGAGGTCCATTTTTTATTATTGCAGAAGCTGACTTGGACACCAGCTGTACTTCTGCAAAGCGTAAATTGGTAAAATTAATTGAGGAAGCCAGGGAACCCAGGGAAAGCCAGGAACTGAACAGACAGGGAAGCTGAAACTTTGCTGCCCTTTGCTGCCCAGCCCTTTGCTGGGGCTTTACAGGAATAAAATAAGCAGCTTGTGCCTAAGAAGATGACTAGAGAAGGTGGACGTGAGAGGGAAAACAGTGGCACAGATTAAAATGTGAAAGAATTTGTTAGCAAAGCAGTGTCAGAGCCAACAGGAGACCCATAACTCCTGATAACATCCTTCCCTGATCAGCACCTGGTGTACAAAAACTCCATGAACAACCAAGTGGTCTCAACTCACCCAGAGGATTTGAGCCTAAGGAAGTATTTACTATTAAGCAGCTGTTCCTTATTCAAGAAATGGATAAGCTTTACATTTTAAAGTGTATAGTGAACATTTCAGGCAATATGAGCAGCCTGGCTTGATATAAGCCCCAGATTTTCAGAAGACAGGCAGACAATTACCAAAAACTTGTGCATGTACACAACATATTTTCCACAATCGGTTGGTAAGAACTGTAGCAAGGGCAGGGTGAGGAGGTGTCAGATGTTAACAGAAAGGCCTGAACCATTCTGCCAGCTGCTCTGGCTAGTGCTAAAACAAATACTTACCACACGGACAAGGGTGGAAGAGGCCTTCAGGGGTGATGAAAAGATACACCAAAACCATTTTATACAAAAGGATGCTTGAAATGTGGTTTTTTTTATCTACTAACATGTGAAGCAGGATGCAGACTGTTTGCTCTCTTGTTTCTGCTCTCCCAGCAACAGAATAATTGTTTTAAGAAGTGTGAGCCACAGAATTCCAAACAGAAAATAAATTATGCTGAGTGAAACCAGAATAAGGTGATCCTTACACGGAGATTCCTGACTTGTCAGATTACCAGGATTAATTCAGTGCAGAACTCAATAGGGATCAGTCACAAGTCACATTACAGGACAAGGACTTGAAAAAAATCCCACCCACTATATTTGTAACTGCATTTTTTAGAACTTATGACTATTTTAAAGTAGTTTAAGAGTGCAACTTTTCATACAGCTCAGCAAATCCCAAGCCTTCTCTGATAAAATGAGGAAGAAATTCTGCCTATGCACAGATTATTCTACATTAATCACCTGCCCACCAAGGCACCGATAGCCTTCACAAAGATAAGATGTCAGAACAAGATGAAGCATTGGTCTGATTCAGCATGAAAAGTTCTCACATGCTGGTGCTTAAGGCTTTCCCCAAAGAGCTGACTTTTATCCTCACTGACTTTAGCTCACACACAAGTGTATTAAACAAAAAAAAGAAGGATTGTCGTCCTCTTTTCTTCAGGCTGCTGTGCATGCATGTGTGTTTTTCAGCCTATAATAGGGTTTCCAAAAATGGAGTCTGTGATATTTCAATGTTTCAGCCATTTTGCGTCATAAATAAAAGGGTTGAGGAATCCTTAGATTTCCTACAGAAAGGTTTTCTTTTGTACTGTGACTAACACTGCTGAGCTGATATTTTTCTGCATATTTGCTGAAGATGGAGGTTAAAGGTAATGAGAAGAACTTCAAGGGCACTGTGATTTATATCTGAGTTTTAATGAGAACAAGTTATCTCCTGTTGTGTCCCTTTTCAACTTTTTTTTTTCAACAAACTATTTCTAAGAATTTACCCTGACTGACCTGAACTGTTACCTGGGAAGACATTCTAAAATAATTTCTATATAACACCTTGCTTAAATCAAAACTGTTAGCTGAAGTTCTAATTCATGACCAAAAGGAAAGGGCTTGTGCATATCTCTGCCTCAGAACCGTTCTGATGGTCTATGCAGGAAGCCTGAAAAAAATCAGAAATTCCTGGGTTTGTCCTTTCTAGGATTCTTTTTTATCTTCTCTGTGTGTGTCCTGCCTCTCTTCATGAATCTTACCTCTGGCACATCATTTGGGCTTCCACTTTTTTGTTTGTCTCTTTCCTCACCCCCTCGGCAATAAACTCTTCCAGGTCTGTTTCACTAGCCTTAGGCTTGGGCTTATTTTCCTATCTAGATAATATTCAGGACAATCAAAATTATTATTAATGACATATTTTATCATTTTATTAACTATCTTTTGTATGCATCTGCTGTATTGCTGAAGCCAATTAGAAAAATAATTACTTTCCTGTGCCTGAGCAGAAAATTGGCTTAGCTCCAACAAAAGTGTTCTCCAGGAAGGTTCCCATTAAAATGTAGTTTACGACATGCAGTAACTACTGAACATTATTGATTCTATTTACTGACTCCTACCCAGGCACAGTGTTTATTTCCCATAGCAAATACATCAGTGATGAATAAGTGGGTTCAGCAGCTCCTGTCCAAAGATTTGCTCTTGCTTACTGGAGGGAATCCTGCATCATCTGTTATCCACACACTGTCCTCAAGGGTCATCATTAGCTAGGAACAAGCCTGCTATTTCTCGTATGCCATTCTCTAGACACACTCACATCAGCTGCTGAAGATTTTCTGGGTTCTTGGAGGCCACCCACTGTAACAGCCAGGCCCTGAGGGCATCACCAGCCTTGGCTGTCTCTGTCTGATTGTGACCACTGCCCAGCATGTCCAGGACCATCAGACCCTGCCCTAGCAGTGAAGCAGCAGAGCTGATCTCTGGCATGCCACAGCTCTGGCTGGTCAAGGGCCCCACTGAGCTGGGCCAACATCCCATCCCATCCCATCCCATCCCATCCCATCCCATCCCATCCCA